>CATIWQ010556099.1:0-36460 GCA_949673415.1 Euphorbia schlechtendalii | reverse complement strand
CAAAAAGAAGAACAATGATAAAAATATTAGTATAGAAAAATAATTATTATTTAATGTAGTTAATATTGATTATAAATATAGTAAAAATAATTTTTAAATAGTGATAATTACTAGTGCTATTGATATAATAATAGTATTAATGTAATTATAATATAATAATATTTTTATTTATAATCATAGTATTAAAGAATTAGAAAATGTGATATGGGATAATAAAATAAAATATTTATTAATTAAAACAACTATTAAGTTTTTGTAATTCAATAATAAGTGATAATTTGAATCTAAACTAGATTATATTATAATAATTAAAATTAGTTCACTATAATTGTAACAATAATTATTATTTGAATAACAAAATTTTAATTAAATGAATTTACGTATTATAATAATTTATATTATTAATGGTATTAAAATTGTTTTATTAATTATTTTATATCGGTAGTTATTAGTAATATTATTTGTAATGATTATTAATAGTTTATTTATTTTAATATTTACTGGTTTTACTATTATTTTAGTAATTAATATATTTATTATTAAGTTCAATTAAGTTCAGGTTTATTAAGTTCAGTTGAATTAAGTTAAGTTAAGTTCAGTTAAGTTCAGTTCAGATCCATTAAATTCAGTTAAGTTAAGTTAAATTCAGTTAAGTTCAGTTCAATTCAGGTTTCAGAAGTTGAAGAGAATATGGTCTAACTTGAAAACGAACCAAAGCATTTGTTGCCTTATTTTTTTATGATAAATATACGTGACTACCATATTCATTATATGAAAACTTCGGAGTCAATTTAACTAATTTAGCTCAATCAAATTATTCAAGTTTAAAAGGATTTAACCCAAACATTTGAAACAACAAAACTACAAGCTTTATCAATTGAAAATAAAGTGGCCATCGTCATTTCCTTATAAAAGCAAAAGCTTTTGTGATAAATATTGGTGTATTTTTGCTTTACCTCATTTTGTGAGATGGATTTCCACAACACAAATCTGAAGTGTCATCTTCCTAATGCGATTGTTGCGTTTTTGCTTTACCTCGTATGTCTTTTCTTGCTTTCCCTGATTGTGAAACTTATTGCTTTACCTGATTTGTCATTTCTAATAAAAATTCTTTTAACTTATAATCAGCTTAATCATAAGCAACAGTGTCAGCGTGTAGCTTATAAGCTTGTTGAATAACTAACTTATGAGTTAAACTGAATTACTTATAAGTTCAATTATATAGCAATCAGAAACACTTTATGACCTAACTTACTCATGAAACAAGTTAACCAGAAACACCCTCTTAATCATTGAACACTAATTAATACGGTCATGAATTACATTAGGAGCATCACAAAAATTTCCTCAAATAATTAAGACTTTGTTGACGTGGGACACGTTCTTGACAAGGACTTGAAGATGGTAGCTTTGTTGATGAAGAAGACAAAAGTAACAAAGATCAAAAGTTGACTACATTTGGTTGACTTGATAATCAGTCTTAAACATAAGTTAATTAGAGTCCATGTCCTTAACTAATTACTTAGTGAACTATAAGGAAGAGCACAGGCAAAAGAGCAATCACAAAACAAAGCTTCAATTTTCTCAACCAGGTCTAAAAAATGGTACTTATGGCGAGCCTTTTCATTCTGCAATTTTTGTTTTTAAAAGTAGATTCTGAAATCGCGAAACAAGGTTGCCAAGATCGTTGCGGAAATGTCAGCATCCCTTTCCCATTTGGCACTCGCGAAGGTTGCTACCTCGGGTTGAATTTCTGGATCACATGCAATGCCGCAACCAACATGCCATATCTGAGAGATTCCACTACGCGAGTCCTCAACATATCGCTCGATGGCCAGCTCACAATCTCTTCCCCAGTATCTAAGGACTGCCATAACAAACAAGGGATCTTATCACATTACGATCACGTATGGAGCAACATGGGCGCATATTACCTGCCCGCTTATTCTCTCAACAAGTTCTTCGCCGTGGGTTGTAATATCGAGGCTACAATGTCTGTTGAGCTTTACAATACGGGTTGTAAAACTTACTGCGACTTGGATAAGGTTAAATCCAATGGATCCTGCTCAGGTAGAGGCTGCTGTCAGTTATCCATTCCGATAGGCACTTCAGATGTTAATCTTACTGTGGAGAGAAAGATATATACCGACTTTTATCCATGTAGCTACGCCTTTATAGTTGAAGATGGATTTTACGATTTCAATTTCTCGGATCTTCTTGGATTGCAAAAAGTTGACACGTTTCCGGTTGTTTTCTATTGGACGATAGGATTCACCACATGCGCGGTCTCTGAAACTGACCAGGCGTCCTATGCTTGTAAAGATAATAATAGTGTGTGCCTTGACTCTGATGAAAAATCCCTGTATCTCTGTGAATGCTCCCGTGGGTTCCGTGGCGATCCTTATCTTTCAAATGGCTGTCAAGGTTGGTCACTCGAATTATTCAACAATTTGCTCTTATTTAACATAGTTTGTTAACATTTGCCTTCTACAGATATCGATGAATGTGCTGATCCGAGCCTCAATGATTGCACAAGTACAAGTACTTGTCGAAACACAATGGGAAGCTATACCTGTATTTGTCGCAGGGGTCACTATGGTGATGGAACAAAGAATGGCATAGGCTGCCGAGCCAATCTTGGCAAATATTTTGCTATTATTGGTAAGTTGAAAACTATTTGTCATTTTATATGTTCATCAATAGTTGATTTTGAAACATAACTTTTTTTTTTTGAAAACCCCTTGGAGGAACAATGTGTTCCTCCAAAGGAAAAAAGGTTGGGATGGGTGAAAATTTCGGGGTGGACGTCCCAACTAGGTTGCTGTATCCGCTTGCCTACAAAACACCCATCACTCTTTTAGATATAAAAAGTGGTTCACAAAAGGAACCGTAAGGTTTGGTTTACAATGAAAGTAATAAACTCGGATTGATAAACAAATCCGAGACCGAAAAACTAACAAAAAGTTTGTGGGAATTAAAAATAAACCAACACAAATTAATACTTTCGGTAAAATCATCAATGTCGTTCGTTGCTCTCTCAAAGATACGTTTGTTGCGTCTTTTCCAAATATTCCAATAGATCGTTAAACATAGTGCAGTCCCAAAGTCCCGGTAGACGACTCGTTTGAAGAACGTTCGCCATTGGAGAAGAAATCCGTATCCCATTTGCGGCAAAACCAATGAGATACCCAACCACCGAAACGCTCCCAGTCCATATCTTATGGCTATCATGACAAAAGAATAAGCAATGGTCCATCGTCTCCAGGGAAGAGCAAAAGTGGCAGTCCCCAAAATCAGTGCAGTCGCGGTGCATAAGGAACTCGCGAGTTGGTAAGCGGCCATGAAGGACAAGCCAACCAAAAAATCTGATTTTGGGAAACGAAAGAGTTTTCCAGATTAGATTGAAGTCCTTTGCGGGAGTTGTCTAACGATCTTGCTGATAATAGCCATGGAAAAAAGAGCTTGCCGAGAATACCTTATGGATTCCAATATCCCATATGATTCAGTCATCATTCGTCGGAAAGGTGGGGGACTCGACAGACCCCGAAAGCTGAAAAAATGTTGGGAAAGCGGCCAATATGAGAGCTTTCAAGTCAGCACGTTGCTGCTGTCCCAAGATGCGCAAGCGATGTTTCCAAAAGGGGCGGGAAAGAGATTCCAAGAAGAGGAAAGTGCATCCCTCTAGAATAGATGAGTGTTTCATATTGCAAATTGTGAATAAGTCCGCGAAGATCGTTTTAAGAGGAGAATTCGATAACCAAATGTCATGCTAAAAGGAACCCGCTTGACCATTTCCCACTCTAGTTCGCACATGAGAGGTAAAAAAATTCCAAACCCCCTCTTTTTTGTAACAACATTTGAGAATACCATGCCATATGGGAGAGATGACTTTAGGATCATCCAAAATCAACTCATGCCAGGAGCTCCAATCGTAACGTTTTACACAATGAATGAACCATAATGTATTGTCATCAGGTTCGATAATTTTCCATATCCATTTAAATAACAAACTCGTGTTGACAATAACAAGATGCCGAACGAAAGGCCACCAAGATGATATGGTAAAGAGATAGTATCCCAACTCACTTTGCAAAGACCGCTTGCGATTGAGTCACCTCGCCACAAGAAATTACACATCAGACGATTCAAAATTGAAAACACATTGCTTGGTAATTTTAAAATGGATAATAAATAGATCGGAAGAGAAGAAAGTACCGATTTGACAAGAGTCAATCTCCCTGTGTAAGATAAGCAATTTTGCTTTCCAATTGGCCAAACGATATTTGAATTTTGCAATCAAAGGGTCCCAAGAAGATGATGGGGGCTATTTTGGGCTAAGCGGGACGCCCAAATAATTAATCTGGAAATTTTCCAATCGACACCTGAATAAAGAAGCATATGACGCCAAGGTATTCTCCGAAACATGAATACCCATAAGTGCACTCTTATGGAAGTTAATGCGTAGGCCAGAGATGAGTTCGAAGCAACGCAAGATACGTTTGCAAACTGGGACAATGGAATCATCGACTAGGAGGAAACAAATCATATCGTTTACGAATTGTAAAAGTGAGATGTCTGGTAGAGATTCACCCAAACGGAAACCAGGAAGCACCCCTTCCCTAATACTGCAATCCAAAAGCTGTTTTAGATCCTCCGCCGCGAGCACAAAAACAAAGGGAGATAATGGATCCCCTTGTTTTACTCCTTGTTTGATCTTAATCGGTGCACATGGAGTCCCATTGATCAGAACAGAAGTGGTGGAATTCTTCCGATAATTCGACAACTAAGAAATCCACTTCCGATCGAAGCCCATTTTAACAAGAACCGAATCGATGTATGGCCAAGAGATGCTATCAAAAGCCTTATGAAAGTCTAATTTAAGGATCAGACAAGGTTTATGTCTAACATGTAAAGAATGAATTAAGGCAATTTAAGGATCAGCCTTATGAAAGTCTAATTTAAGGATCAGCCTTATGAAAGTCTAATTTAAGGATCAGACAAGGTTCATGTATGCTTCTCCCCTTGATAAAAGCGAATTGATTATTCGAGATTAAGGAGGGTAGAACACGTTGTAATATGATGGAAAGCAGCTTGGCGATGATCTTATAAACCTCGTGAATTAAGGTAATTGGCCTGAAATTAGACAAAGAGCATGAACCCGCGACTTTTAGCAGCAAAATCATGAATGACATTTTTATGGAGCTGGGCAACAGTGAAGTGGCGTGAAAATGATAAAAAAAAGCCATGAGATCTCCCCTCAAGTCGTCCCATAAACGCTTGTAAAAATAGAAATTGAATCCGTCAGGGCCAGGCGCTTTATTTTCTCCACAAGCGCGAATTCAATTCCAAACTTCATCTGACGAGAATGCGGATGTAAGTTCCACATTTTGCTGGTCATTGATAGAGTTAAAATGAAGCTTACGCAATGAGAAAGGTACAACTACATCAACCGAGAATAGTCGCTCAAAGAAACTCCGCACCGCTACCATAATCTCAGACGGATTAGACACTAATCTGCCGTCAATGTCCAACTGGGAAATGCGATTATTGCGAAACCTTGCTGATGCCGTTCGGTGGAAAAATGAGGTGTTATTATCTCCAAGTAGTGTCCAAGAGACCCTCGATTGTTGATAACGTAAGTTTTCCAAGCTAGAACGTTTTTGAAAGAGTTCCGCTCGAAAAATGGTGAGGTTCGAGTGTTGTGAAAAACTTAAAGGGCGGGGAGTAACGCTTGAAGTTACGTTAGAATATTCCTTTCCTGGTCTAAAATTTTCATGTTTAAACCCCCATATTCTTCGTGTGCCAGGGACGGATAGCAGAGCTAAGTTTTGATAATTTGAAAGAGATATCGCTATCCGGTAAGATAGGCGAATTGATTGCCAAACCTTACAGATAAATGGTAAGAAATCATTGCTTTCCCAATAAACATTTAGCAATCTAAACAGTCGCAGACCAGTAGGAGTATCACAAGATTGAAATAAAATAGGCAAATGGTCAGACAAAGTGAAATCAATAGTTGATATAGTCATACTTGGTTAGAAATCCAGAATATCAGCCAACGCAAGAACCCTGTCAATGTGAGAGAATGAAACTTTATTGTGCCAAGTGTAATCGCGACCCTGAAGAGGGAGGTCTTGGAGTTCACCTTCCAAAATGAAATCTTGAAAAGCGGTAATAGAAGGAACAAAATTACCACCCGCTCTTTCCGATGGGTGCAATACCTTGTTAAAATCCCCACATAATAAAAGCTTCGAAAAGGTTCCGATAATCTGGATGAGTTCAGACTATAATGCACTTCTATCCGAATAGAGAGTTGGAGCATAAAGGCACAGAACATGAATGCTGAAATTCTGAAGCGTAAATTCAATGGCCACCCATCTCGAGGTGGAATGGATTATCGTTCCCTTCAAGAGGGTGGAATTCTATGAAACTAAAATGCCCCCCGAAAGACCAATAGATGGAATGAAGTGAAACTCAAAATCATTGTGACCCCAAAAACGACGCATAACATGGGACGGAACATTCTCAAGCTTCGATTCCAATAATACAAAAAAGTTCAAATTGTTTCTACGAATACATGTGTTCACAACTTGTTGTTTAGAACTATTCCTCAAACCCCCTCGAAAATTCCAACATAAATAAGCTAATGACATAAACAATGAGTAATACCTTGATCAAGCGGATTCCCTTAAGCGGACAGCTTCTCGAAAGCAGCCATAACCGACGGTTCTTGACGAGATTTAAAAAGACCAAGATTTTTTCCCAACTCTACTGTCAACTCTCTCTCCTTCGTAGGGCATAAACGAGATTGCGATAGGATAATAATGCAATTCATATTTGAAATGTCCAGACCCAAGGATTCCGAATGGGAACGAATAGGAGATGGTATTGTCTCTAAACCGCTTGCCAAACCGCGTACAACAGCTGCACTTCCCACTTGATCAAGTGATGGGGCTGCTGACGGAGTTGCTGCAACAGCTGAGGTTACCGCCAAATCACTAACATTCGAATCCATCTCCGATAAAATTCGAAAAGGAGGGGTTGCTATTTCTACTTGGCCGAAAATGCAAGCCTCATTAGGCTGTGATGCTTCATTTATCTCGGGGATAACGCTGAGGTTGTCATCGGTTGAAAATTCATGCAACTCAGATTGACGGGCAGAATAAGAAGACTCAGTAGAACCATCATCGGTTGAAGAATCAAGATCATTAACTTGACAATGATTGCATCCCACTCCTTGTCTAAGATTAGTATGGACAAACACCTCTGTGGAATCAATGAGAAGTACAAAAGATCGATTACTAGTCCCGAACGGGACCTAGACAAGGCAAGAGATAATATCCAAACGATTCGGTTTATTGAAGTCGTGGTCCAAAGAGACAATACGACCGAAAGAAGCTGCTAAGTTTTTGATAAGATTTTCACTAATTAAGATCGGGGGAATTCCCATGAAGTCGATGTACATAATGCATTCCTTGGGGTGAAATCATAGGGTAATAAAGACACATCTTTGAAGACATGGAGTAAAATCTTCCAATCTCCACCTACGAAATCATGCATTGCACTCACCGAGTTAAAAGAAACAATAACCTTATCATTGCCCACAGGGGCTGCAAAGGATATGTCAAAAATGCGACTATGCATTAACTCAAAAGTATGATGATTGTGAGCAATATTAATGAGAGAGACTAAGCATGACTTATCTTTCAACGGAGCCAATTCCGAATTGAGTTCGATGCTTTGAGTGGAAGAGGAAACAGTGATGGGTTTTCCATGCATAATCGGGTCTTAGAGAGGAGCATCAGAGGAACCTTTTGATGCCACAACCTTCGCATAAAAACGGTCGCCCCTTGGAGAATCACGGAAGATAGGATGTTGCTGCTTCGACTGATTGCCATCGAACCAAGAATGACATTGTTTATAAGGATCAGTAAGATGAGAGTATCTCGCTCTAAACACACGTAGGCGAATAACACCAATGCAAACAGAATTAAGGCGATATAAGACGTCATGAATTGGTTGCGAATCATCAACCGAAACAAAAACAAAATTTAGATTTCTCGTATTCTTTATCCTGGCTACGTAGACGCTTCCTGAGATCTCATACTTCTTGAAAACTCTGACCATAGAATTGGCTCCACAAGCGTTTGGGAAATTCTCAAAATAAATCCTAGTTTGGCTCACAGGTTGCTCCATATGGTTGCTGCTTGCATGAAGGAGACGGGGACACTGGGAAAGGTGTGCTGATGGTGCATGGTGGGATGGCAAGTGGGTGCGACGGTGATTGGTGCAATGGATTGAAGGGTGGCTTGGGGAGGAGGGTGTAATTGGGTGGCGCTTGTGGCTGGGGTTAGGGTTTCTCTCCATGGGTTTTTTCTTTTTGTCAATAGCTCTAGACAGAGGAATCTCAAGATTCCTGAAACACTTGATAAACTAGGATGGGTCGGTCGGTGGGTTTGCTTATCTCTTGGAACTCATTGTTGCTACAGGGGAACGTGTTAATTATGAATGATAGGTGGCTTCTCATGCATTTTATTTCTAATTATTTTGAAGCTCATGTTATGTGTGTTTATGGCCCAACAATTTATATGATTCGTATTTGGCTTTGGGAGTATTTTTCTGTGGTTTTGGTTGGTTATAGGAATCTAATTGCCTATGGAGCATTTAATGAAGTGTTATATATTTCAGAGTGTTATGAAGGGGGGATAACGAACTCTATGCTTCCGTTTAGGAGTTTTATTAAAGGTAACGGGTTGCATGATATTCCTCTAAGTAGTAGAGACTATACGTGGTTTAACTCACAATCTTTCTCACGTATTAATCGGGTAATGGCCTCGGGTGTGATTGTTGATTTGTGGCCTATGATGAATTTATTGATGATGGATTCTTCTCATTCAAACCATCTACTAATTCTTTTTTCATCACACATTATTACAAATCCGAGAATGAGACCTTTTCGATCTCTCAATTATTGGTGGGATAGCACGGAATTCTTACCTTACATTAAATCAAAGTGGGAAAGAATTTGTAGAAAGTGGTCGACTAAAGATGTGGATTTTAAGCTTGGAAAACTTAGGGACTCGATTAGGTCGTGGTACTACGCTAATTTTGGGGATTTGAAGATGAAGATATAAGTTCTTGAGGGAAGAGTGGTGGCACTAACCTCGGATGTGGTTATTCGACCCATTGATGGGTTAAGTGGGACCGAATTATATCTAGCTCATTCTCAATTGGCAATTAATTGGAAAAGTCTTGAGAAGATTCATCACCAACAATCAAGGGTGAAATTGGCTCTTTTAGGTGACAACAACATGGAATTTTATCATCGGATGGCATCAGCTCGGTATAGGGGGAATTAAATTATTCAACTGGAAATTAATGGAGTATTAGAAAGTGATCAAAGTGTAATAAATGAAATGATTAAGGGGTTGTACGAGGAGCTGTTTGCAACCTCGCCATCTATACCATTTTCATTAAGGGGTCTAAACTTTCAGTAGGTTAATGCGAGAGTTAATCAAGGGCAAGTTTCACCAATTAACTAGATCGAAGTGTGAGAGGCAGTGAAATCTTATAATGATGGTAAGGTGCCGGGGCCATAAGGGTATAACTTCTTTTTCTATAAACGATTTTAGGCTGAGCTTAAACCATGTGTGATGGGGGTGTTCGAAAGGCTATTTGAGACGAGAGGGCTGTAAATGTCAATCAAGAGGCGTTTACTATCCTTGTACCGAAGGTTCCAAGATTATCAACATTAAGTAATTTTAGATTGATTTCCTTGGTGCATGGGATTTATAAAAAATTTTTTAAAGTGCTTGCAGCTCGACTCAAATCTTTGCTCCCGGATTTGATTTCAAAAAATCAATTTGCTTTTGTCAAAGGGAGGAGTATTCATGAGTGCTCATTGCGTCCGAGGTAATTCATTCTATCCATGCTTGTAGAAAATCGTGTTTTGCTCTTAAACTAGACTTTAGGAAGGCGTATGATTGTATCTCTTGGGATTTTATCGATGCAGTTTTACATAGAATGGGCTTTAGCGAAAGATGGATTAAATGGTTGTCTGTGTGTGGGAGAATTCGATAACATCAATTTTAATAAATGGACAATTGTGCGATCCAATTCGTTTGCGAAGAGGAGTTAAACAGGGTGATCCGAGCTCGACTTTTATTTTTGTATTAGCCATAGAAGGTATTCAACGCTAGTATTCGGATGGGTTTGTTTCCAGGATTTCAAATTAACGACTCCTCTAGGGATGTTTCCTTGCTTCAGTTTGCAGATGATACCTTATGTTTTATTCTAGCAAATGAGGCTCTAATTCTAACGTGATGAGGATTTTAAAGTGTTTTGAGGTTATGTCGGGTTTAAGCATTAAATTTCATAAGAGTTCGATGCTTGGAGTCAATGTAGAAGAGTCTAGAGTGATTACTTGTGCCGATTTACTTGGTTGTAAGGTGGAAAAATTTTTGATTTTTTACCTTGGTGCCCCATTGAGCTTTAGACATATTCCCATATCGAGTTGGAATCCATATGTGAGCACGAGATTTTGTACCCGCTCGCATGTTCAATGATGTTGGTTTTTCGGGATTTAATCCTTGAATCACACAATTTTCGATTATCCAGAGATCCTCAAATGGAAGTACTCATCGTCTCTAATTTTGTTTTCAAGGACTTAAATTATTAAGGAATTGAAAAAAAAATTAGAATATAATAAAATTAAATAAAAAAATATTTTTAAATTAATTAAAAATACAAAATACAAAAAAATCAAAAAATCAAAAAAATCGGGGATCCGCCTCTCCAGAATTTGTTTTCAATTTTAGATTTTCGGGATTTTTCTTCCATAAATACTTGCAGAATTTTCAGTAATCGGGACCGGAAATTTTGAGCAGAAAAATACAAACTAAAAACACTATGATCTTCTACAATTTTTCGGATTAAAAACACTTTTGATTCAACCATTTCCTTCAAACACCAAAAACTCAAAAGACGACGTGGATTACTACAAATGGTCAAGCGAGTAGATCAATGTGGATTCGCTCAATAAGGGTAAGCTTCTGAGTTCCTAGAGCTGCTTATTTCATGTTTCTTGTATTTTTCTCTATTTCATTTTACATGTGGACCTAGGGTTTATTTCACCTTTCTTTTATTATGTAAATATTGTTGTAATCATTCTTCTTCATATTCTGTTTCTTTTATTTAATTGAGATAATTATAGAATACCCCCACGAAGGGAATAAAAAATCTATTCCCGGATAGCAGCCCTCACATCATTGCCATTCGAGCATTTTCACTAATGAAAATGAGCAACCAACATGTTAATAAAAATGAATCTTTTTAATTCTAAATAAGAATTTTCAATCATCGATAATTTAATTAGGCCACACGGGCCTTGCTAAAATCAAAACGAAAATATGTGTAAATGATGTGTTATACCCTGTGCTAACCTTTGTGGATATAGGTAGATTAGGATTAGATGTATGTTTAGGATTTTATTTTTCATTCGCGTATCGTAATTTCAATTATATTTTTTGAGAAATCTAATTAATAGATTAGGCGGGCGGTTGCATCCCCCGAGGTTTTATAATTTTAATCTTTACTTTTCCACATTTATTTACCGCTTTATGTATGGTTTTATTACTTTCTAACAATATGTGAATCATGCATTATAACTCGAAAATGACATAAGTTTGAATATGCACAATTAAGAAATACGATTTTTTGTATATGTAATATAATGTGATCCAATAAGAAACAAGCAACTTATCCCTAACCCGAATCTCTATGTCTTAGTGGGCCGTCCCCCGGACGTTAAGCCTCACTAGACTTTAATTCTTGGAAGAGCTAATTTAGGTGGCGACTCTACACTAAGAGACGACGGATTCGGGTTTGACCAATCTAAAAATGTTTTCGCTTTCTCAATCCAAAATTTTCGGGTCCTCGACCCAGTACATTTCATTTTCAACTTAAACACCCCTGTGGACTGCGCCTTTCAACAGCACACTCTCGGCCCATCGCTTCCATGTTGCCCACTCACAATGGCGAATCTACTGGGGATTTTTCTAAAACTTTTTTTCAAAAGTTTTAGATTTTTGGATAAGTGCCAAAAATTATTGATCACATTATTCCTTATTTTCTTAATTATGACATATTCACAAATTCGCATTGCAATAGAAGGGATTAGCCCATAAGTCTAAAGTATCCTATTACCGCAAACCTTTCTCTTGTACTTATCTTCCTCCCTGAAAAAAGATAGTACGTGAGCAGGTGGAGCACTTGTTGCCATATTGCATGTACCTCCATCGTTAGAAACCATTTGGGGAGAGGCTTGGAGTGTATTTTAATGCAACAAGAACCTTCTACATCAACAACTCATTTACAAACCTCATGTAAATAAGCCGTAAGCATTTTCCCTAGGGTGTTACCCAACAAACGACCATGCATTATATTTTCTTACAGTTGCGCTCCTTAATATCCTCATGGTACTAAGATGAACCAAACTTAAGATAGAGATAAGCCAAAAACCTACATGCGAGAGTTGTATGGTTGGAAGTTGGATATTATGTGTTATGTGTTATGTGTTTACCGCTTTCTAATTCATCATGCATTGTACAAATGTTCAATGTTAACCACGAATCTTAATGCAGACACCTGAACACACACACTCATGATATTAAATGGACATATCATGTTATCATGATGCCAATTTGGTATCACTTGTACTTAGGATTTAGTTGACACTCGAGATTGTGTCACCCTAGGAAAGTATGAAACCAATTAGAATCATGTAACATCACTTACCCTTTCTCAGTGTGACGTCCACATGATGTCCGACTCTTAAGACAAACCTACCCAAATCTTTGCCCAATGCCCACTTGGCGTCTGATTCACGGCCCTTCCAGGGAAATTATACACACCAAAAGCCTAAACGAGGCAAAACACAAACCATGTTTTCCCACATTAAAGGATATCCCAGTTGATGTCCTAACCTAAGTCCACACGGGGCGACTTACTTCAAAAACCTACCTTACCCTTATTTGAGGTGTCCACTCACCCGAACTATTTGCCCACAAAGGGTAATAATTCATGCATCACTACATACCTTTCTAATAACGATGCTCACTTCAGCATCCGAGACTTTGCCCTAATTGGGTAAAAAGAACCAAAACATTCATTTGAATCCTACATACGGTAGTTATTTTCATACATTTTCTAACTACTTTTCATTAGGGTATGTCACACCACTTACCTGTAAATAATTGGACATTTTCATGAGACCTAGTCACAGCACCAAATCTCGAATTATTAACCTATTGCCACACGGGTAATTTGGTCACTTCATCGCATCATTCTGATCACACTATCCCATAGGCAGAGTGCTGATCTCAAATCCACCACCAAGGGCTGGACTTTCATTCACTCATCCCTATCACCTCGACTAAAGCTTCTGTTTTATTTTAATTAATTTTTTACTTCGCATCATGGCGTGTTAACCCTTTGTGTACGTAGCCATAACATTAACACTTCACACATCAATCACGCATCAGGACTTGATATGCATACCCTAACGATCTTCCTGTGTAAATCAACCAGGAAAAAGCCTATCCACCAGAGGGCTTGGAATAGAGCTTATCACAGTCTAATCCGCATCTCTCCAATCACGACCACTTTAGAAGAGGTTCCATACACAGACTCTAGTGAAGAATCGATTTCAGATTTAAAACAACACACTTCACGTAGTTTCGGTAATACGGCCAACCTATAAGAAGAGAACGTGGTAGAGGAACAAACTCTAGGGGCGGGATAGAACTCGCAGACAAATCAATCATCGGTGAGTGCCGAGATTGCTACAGCTATGAATGCCTTTGCCAACAGTGACTAGTTTGCGTCATTTATCAACCGTCACACCAGAATTGGACAGCCTGAATAGAGGGTTAAGGATGCAATTCCCAACCCAAACATCAATGGTATAGTTCTGCCTGGGGGCCATCCTCTTCTACTACAATGTTCCCAGCTTCCAACACAATCGCCCCCGCGTACTACCAGTTCGGTGCGAGGCAAGGCTAGCCGTAGATTGGTTAGAACATGTATGAGTTCTGAAACACTTCTTAGCCATAGGTTAGCGACCAATTCTTCCCGGGGTAGCCAAGGAAAACCTCTTTTGCACCAAGGGTAATGGGGCCGACAGAGATTAGACCCTCCTTTAGCTACATCCCGACTCAGCCTCCTGTTCCAAGTTGGGGTACGCCTTCTCAGGTGTTCTAGGATTAAGGATACTACAATCCGGGGACTCAGTATGGTGCTTACTCTAGAACACTGAATAACATCCTTCAGCAACCGGGGATGGCAGAATTATGGCAGCAGTTCTTGGTCACCCATGGTGACCACATTGCATAGGGGCAGATGGGTATGATCCCAATACAATCGTTAGCCAGAGATGATGACACGTTGCTGCCAACCTTTACTATGCCCCAATTGGAGAAATACACAGGCAACACGGACCCTTGTGCTCATATCGCACACTACCAGAATGTGATGAGGGTTTTAAGGATAAGTGAACGTATGATGGCCAAGTTGTTCATTGTTACGCTTGGGAGTCTTGTAAAAGAGTGGTACAGTCACCTCCCTATGGATATAGCTTATGATTGGGGGCGTCTATCCCAGGCCATGGTAGACCATTATGGTTTCAACACCCTCATGGTCACAATAATGGAGAATTTGGAAGTAGTGAGGCAGAAGCAGGGGGAGAGTTTCAAGCCTTATTTTGAGCGTTGGATAGCCATGCAAGTCAAGTTGTAGTCTCGTCTAAGTCTACCGTAAATGATTTTTAAGCTTCTAGATGGCACATGACCATCTTATCATAAAAGACTTGTGTCAAAAACCTTCCATAGTTACCGGGAGGTCTTTGTTCGAACAGAAAAGATAGACTGTAATAACACTATGGAGGAGGTAGTGGACCAGCCAACTAGCTAGCGCTGGTACAAGAAGAATGAGTCTTACCCGGTGCAGGTTAAGACTAAGTAACCGATAGTATAGTTAGTACAGGAGGAGAAAGTGGATGTTGTTTGATTATCCAAGGAGGAGTACCATGGCATGTCCCCTTATACAGCCAATCTAGGATATCTGTTACCAAGCTACGGGAGCTTAAGTAGATGGAGAGCCTGAAAAATCATATCCATCCCAAGCCCGAGGACAAGAACAATTACTGCCATTACCATGTAGTAGTGGGACACCAGACGAATAACTGTAAGGAGCTATTGAAGGCTATCTAGAAGCTAGTGGATGATAAGATCATTCACGAACCGGCGAAAAAAACCCTTTGCCAATTTTTGAGGTAAAGGTGGGGATGATTACTTCGAGGATGGAGGAGGGAAGGTCCTGAAGTGTGTGTTTGAAGGACTTGTGGAATTTGTGATGATGATTGGATCAGGAAGGGATCCTAATTATGTTTTGAAGATGTTAGAGGAAGAGTCGAGTTATCGAGGGTTTGGAGGTGAGATTAGGGCATCTAAGGTCAACCTTGCTGGATTGTCAGTTTTTACAGATAAGAAACCTACGTCGCTTCGCGTAGGGATGGATCTGTTAGGAGAAGCACCAACCAGCAAGGAAGACTAGTACGTTATGGCAATCGAGTCAGGTATGGACTTGGATGATGTAATGGAGATTCTTGAGTCACAGTCGAGCAATCGAGAAGTCAAGGATGGGGGGAGATCCCGAGGGCAAATTTCAGTTTAGCTGGCATGTCCGTGTTTGATGGGAATGATGCACTGTCTTCCCATCTTTTCAAAATTTATACCTTGTGTCAAGCACAAGGCCTATCGGTAAACATGATAGCAACACCATTTTGATGCTCGCTAGCAAGAGTGGCGAGTCAGTGGTATGACATGTAGTCAGAGCAAATGAAAGGCACATGGAATTACATTGCTGCAAAATTCCAGTCAAAATTTGCATTCCTGGAGCCGCCAAAACAAAGCATGCAAGATATGCTCACCTGCAAACAAAGGGATGGTGAGACGTTCACAAATTATATAAAGTGCTAGATGTTCATTTATGTGGTAATGCCTGCAAGACCAACCAAACAAGCTGGTATTCAGTTAATGATAGAAGGATCGAGCAACTGGTACCATTACCACCTGTCAAGATTGACAATACCAATTTTTGATGAATTATCATATCATGCCCACCATATTGACAGGGAACGAACAATCAGACTTCGTAATGTTCTTGCAGTAGGGTTGGGAATACCTACCAATTTTGTACTCGCATTATTGTCAAGGTCCAACATAGGAGTAAACATAATGACTATCGAAGGGGAAGGCATGGAAGAGGATCTTATAGCAGAAGTATTTTCAGTGGAGCCCCGAAAAGATATGGGAGAGGTTGACCCAGGAGAAACCCCAGTGAAGGCACCAACTAACCTGGATGCCTATGTACTCAAATCAAGAGAAAGACAGGAGAGAACCTCAGTCAAGGGCGAGACTATAGTCTATGGGAAGAAACCCATCAATCTGGATGCTTATCAGTTGAAGGGATCTCGAATCCAATCTAACGATGGATATGGTCAGTACTCGTGGGTGACTCCTACTAAAACAAGAGTAATTGAGAATAGGGTATTGAGAGTTACCCATAGTGGGAGAGTTTTCTGAAGGGAGGAGGTCGTAAAGTTGAACAATTAGACTCCTAATGAGGTTGCTAGGGAGCAACCCGAGCCACCGCTTCCCCCAAAGGTAGATGAGGATGAGCCAGACATTGACCCCTTAGTGAACCATTTGAAGGGGATTCAAGAAAAATTCAACATTTGGAAGTTGCTTGAAATATCGTAGGAGCACAGAATGGGGCTTGCGAAGAAACTGATGGAAATACCTGCGAAGCCCACAACTTCGGTAGTTGAAATGTGCATGGAAATCAGGGAAGGGATTACACCCCGCCAACTACCAGCCATAACATTCGACCAGTCAGAGTTGCCACAAGAGCTCGATGTACATAATAGGGCACTACTTATTAGAGTGTGAATCTTTGATCGATCAATTCCCTACTTGATGGTTGACGACGGGTCGGCCTTAAACCTATACCCGCTCAAAGTCCTACCTCATCTATGACTACGAGAGGATATGCTAACTAAGTCCAGCACCATGATTCGAGTATATGATGATTCTAAGAGGGGGGTGATCGGAGTCTTTGAAGTAGAGGTCACTATAGGAGGAGTGACCTCTAAAGTAAAGTTCACTATACTGGATGTCCCAGTAACATATTCACTACTACTAGGCCAGCCCTGAATTCATGCACTGGGGTAGTCCCATCAACCTTACACTAAAAGATTAAGCTCATTCATAATGCGAAATTAACAACTGTCAAGGCGGATGAGGCGTCTGTTATGGCAGCCGCAACATTAGAGGAAAGAATGGCATAAGGGTTGAGGAAGGTAGTAACCACCGAAGGAAGGAAGAAGGAGCGTACAACTTCAAAGGGGTATCATTTTATCCCTGGAAGTTTGAAAGCTCAAATGATAAAATAGGGTTTTATCCTGGGAAGAGGTCTGGGAAAGCACCTTTAAGGGATTATCAGAGCCATTGACCCTTATCTGGTCACACCTAGGTTAGGCTTGGGCTTTGGCCCAAATAGGAAATTGTATAAACATAAGTGGCCCTTATTCTGCAACAGGGTAAGCATCTGTGATGAGGTTGAAGGGAGTAAGGCGTATCTAGTGGAGCCTGAACCATCGAAGGGCTCGAAATCTTCAATGACGTGTGTTTGATTTCATGATTGGTAAACTGATTGAGCAACCTAAGGAGCCTTGGTTACTTGAAGAAGAACCAGATCTTGTCCTGAAAGTGGCCACAATTGAGAATGAGCAGACCGAACCTGAGAAGGAGGAGGAACTCAAAGATGTGGTCATGACATTTACAAAGGCCATTAGCAAGCTGATGAAGAAGAAAGGCGACACTCTAGACCATACCATATCTGACACTATTTGACTTTTGATAGAAAAGCTAGCACATGCCACACTTGAAGCTGAAGCAACTCCTCAAACCACCCCAATAACTGAAGGCCCACCGCATGTGGAGGACGAAAATAATGATGATGTAATTTTGGATGTCTTTGACAATTTTGCCTATGAGGCCAATTCAATAAAATACAGTGATTTTGCTTACTTGTTTAATGTTCTGCCAGATGGCACCATGCATTCATGTGATCATACGCATAATATCTTTAACATACATGATACATCATTAAATGAAATTAACTTGGGTATGAACGAATCACCAAAACTGGTGATTATTTCCAATGATTTAACTCCTAACGAAAAAGGAGAGATAATAATGTACTTAGACTTCACGTGATAGCCTTTTCTTGGTCATACAACGACATGCCAAGGGTAGATAGATAAATCGTAAAGCACCATATCCCAACAGACCCTTTAATCAAACTAGTAAAGCAAAAGCTGCGACGCTTGAGGCCGGAATGGGCAGAAAAAGTCAAGGTAGAACTAGCCAAGCAAATCGAGGCCAAATTCTTGGAAGTATTTGAATACCCAACATGGCTATCCAACATCATCCCAGTGGTAAAGAAAGATTGAAAGGTCAGAGTTTGCATAGATAATAGGGACCTAAACAAAGCCTCCCCAAAGGATGACTTTCCCCTACCCCATATAGGCGTCTTGGTCGACAGCGCCGCTAGGGCAGCCATGTACTCCTTCATGGATGGTTTCTCAGGATACAATCAGATCTTAATGGCCATTACTGATAAAATTAAGATGGCCTTCATCATAGTATGGGGTATATACTATTATAAAGTGATGCCATTTGGACTGAAAAATGCCGAAGCAACATATCAGCGGGCGGTCACAACTCTTCTTCATGACATGATACACAAAGAAGTTGAAGTCTACGTAGATGACATGCTTATCAAGTCACACACTAGAGAATAGCACCCAGCTATCTTGGATAAATTCCTCACCAGAATCGAGAAATACAACCTGTGTTTGAACCCAAAGAAGTGTGTATTTGGAGTAACTTCTGGGAAACATGTAGGCCACATATTTAACCAGAAAGGAATTGAAATAGACCTTGATAAAAGCCAAGCCATCAGGGAAATGCCTGGCCGAAAATGGAGAAAGAAGTCCACGCATTTATGAGCTCCCTACAGTATGTCAGCAGATTCATTGCAAGACTCACCATAATCTATGAATCAATATTTAAGCTCTTAAGAAAGGACCAACCATAGTTTGGAACGACCAATGTCAGATTGTGTTTGACAAAATCAAACAATACCTGATAAATCCACCCGTCCTCCGCCCACCAGAACCTAGAAATCCCCTGATACTATACTTAGTGATTAATGAAACATCGGTAGGGGCAATGCTTATACAAGAACATGAAGACAGGAGTGAGCACGCAATTTACTACCCAAGCAAGAAATTGCTTGAATATGAGTCACGCTACACTCTGGTGGAGAAAATTTGTACAATAATGGTTTGGATAACAAGGAAGCTACGCCATTATTTCCAATCTTACAGGAGTCAGGCCGTTGCTAAAATTGAGCTAATGAAATACTTGAGTCAGTCGCGAACCTTAGCTGGGAAACTCTCAAGGTGGTTACTACTCTTATCATAATTCGACATCAATTACGTAACTAAGAAAGTAATTAACGAATGAGCCATTGCAGAATTTCTAGCCTACCAACCATTGGAATCCGATTACGTTGAGAATCTCGAATTCCTAGATAAACAATTAGCACTAATAGAAGAGAACCGAACAAAATGGAAGATGTTCTTCAATGGTGCCATGAATACAAATGGGGATGGACTAGGAGTTGTCTTGATAACCCCACAAAATGAAGTCATATCACTATCAAAGCGATTGGAGTTCCCAGTAACAAACAACGGCGCAGAACATGAAGCCTGCTTGTTTGGATCTGAGGCACTTAAGAAAGTACGGGAAAAAGAAGTTTCGGTATTTGGGGACTCTACTTTGGTTATCAAACAAGTCACCGGAGATTAGGAAATCAAGGAGGAATCACTTCGACCATATGTGGAAGCGGTCTGGAAAGCCTCCCAATGGTTCACGAATTTTTTTTTAAACATGTACCAAGAGACGTAAACCAAATGGCTGATGCACTTGCTACACTAGCATCAATGTAGGAAGGTTCTCAGGCTCAAAAAATAAAACCAATGGTTCTTCGAATAACCAAAGAATCTTTCTACTGTCGCCTAGTGGAAACCAAGGATGAACAAGTCATAGGCAGTTGGGTCTTGGACATAGAAAAATTTTTGAGAACCGGAGAATATCCAGAGGGAGCAACAAACTTAGAACGAACTTCCTTATGACAATTAGCAGTACAATTCCAGTTAGTCGACAGAGATTTGTTCAAACGCACATCTGAAGGGTTATTACTACGATGCCTCACTGAAAAAGAAGCATTGCTGGTCATCATACGAATGCATGAAGGAGATTGTGGGTCCCACATGAATGGATTGGCACTTGTAAAGAAAATTCAGAGCCAAGGCTATTTTTAGCCGATAATGGTCTTAGATTGTGTGGCTGAAGTAAGGAAATGTCACGAATGACAGATTTATGTGGATATCAACCACTTACCCTAATCCGAGCTCCATAGCCTATCTACACCTTGGTCATTCTCAGCGTGGGTGTGAGCGGATGATACAGAGTGATGGGCCGAGAGTGTGTGAAAATGAGAGGTGAAGTCCACCGGGGTGTTTTGGTTGAAAATAAAATGTAAGGTTGAAAGAGAGAGCGAAAAACATTTTTAGATCGGTAAAACCCGAATCCGTCGTCTCTTAGTGTAGAGTCGCCACCTGGATTAGCTCTTCTAGGAATTAGAGTCTTGTGAGGCTTAACATCCAGGGGACGGTCCACTAAGACACAGGGATTCGAGTTTGGGATAAGTTGCTTATTTCTTATTGGATCACATTATATACATCTGTAGAAAACCATATTTCTTAATTGTGCATATTCACAATTATGTCATTTTCGAGTTATTATGCATGATTCATGTATATTTAAAAGCGGTAAATTCATACATAAAGCGATGACTAAATGTGGTAAATAAATGTAGAAAAGTAAAGATTAAAAATTACAAAACCTCGGGGGATGCAACCGCCCGCCTAATCTATTAATTACATTTCCCAAAAATAATTGCAATGCGATACTCGAAGGAAAACAAAACCTAGGCATACATCTAACCTGCATCCACAAAGGTTAGTGCAGGGCGTATAGCACAACATGAATATTTACACATATGCTCGATTTAATCTTGACGAGGCCCGTGTGGCCTAATTAAAAAACAATGATGATTGGAAATTCTTGTTTAGAAATAAAAAGATTCATTTTTATTTACACATATATTGGTCGTATTTTTATTAATGAAAATAACCAAATGACAAAGTGTGAGGCACGTTATCCAGGAATAATTTTTATTCCTTTCGTGGGTGTATTCTAACATGTATTTTCATGAATTAAAAGAAATAAAAGATTAAACAAAGTGCGAGGCTGGTCCCCGATTCCGGTATTTTTGATTTTTTTGTATTTTTTATTTTCAATGTTTAAATATATTTTTTAATTTTTTGAAAAATATAAAAGATTATGTTTTACCAAAGTCCATTTTTTAAAGTCTTAAAAAAAACAAAGTCCTTAAAATAAATTGGCGATGAGTAAAATTCTCATTCGAAGATTTCCGAATAATCGAAAATCATGTGATTCGAGGATAAAAACCCTGAAAAGCTGTCATCATTCAACGCGTGAGTTGGAACAAATTCCCATGTTCACAGCTACCCCTTGTGTGATAATTGCTGGTTGTATAACTAGTATGATCACACAAAATGGAGCGGAGGGATTGAGAGTATACCTGACCGGTGCAGTTGGTGACTTCTTGGCCCTCGATTGGTGATGATGTGGGCCTTCCTTTCTGGCACCATGTCCTCATGGGATTGTCCTTTTCTTTCTTTGGAATCCCTTAGTGTTTGATGCCCCTTGCAGGCGAGTCGACTGTTCTTCTTTTCTACGACTTCCCTTTAGTATTTGGCAATCGTTTCCTTCTTCGGTTGCTATTATCATGTGCCCCTTGAAGATAGGTGCCTGAATTAATTTCAAAGGTGACCCCATGTGGAGGTATATTTAACCGTTTCTTTCTTTGATCGGTGGATGAGACTGTTTCTTTCTTCAGTCATCGAGATATCTGTTTCCTTCTTTGGTTGTATTTTGATTTTCCTTAGTAGGATGTTGACTTGTTTCCTGTGACAAATCAGAGGAAAGTATAATGTTAAAACATTTTATAATGAATGTTTTAATTATTTGATTGAGTTTATGCGAAGCAAAACTTTTTGCCTCTTCAATCAAAAATTAAAACAGGATAAATAAATAAGTTTAATGGAAATTCGGGGATATCCTGAAAATTGCTCTGTTATTTTAGGAGGCTTTTGTGATGCAATGGACTTCAGGCTTGAGTGGGATATCATCTTGTTTGCAGATTCCTCAAGTGGAGGTGGAGTTGTTTGTTGTTTATTGGGATGATGTTGCCCCAGTTTAGCATTGTCTTTACCTGTAAATGACGTTATGCGAATGTAATGTATACATGATTTTATTCATGACTAATATTTATTATATGATGTATGTTTGTCTGTTGTAGGTGTTGTGGGCTTCATTCATTGAAGAGCCTTCTCTTGTGTTGGTGCATGATTTCCCCTAGGATTCCTCATTGGGGATTCCATGGACGACTTCCTCAAAGCGACGACCATGGGTTCGTTAAATCAGATTCGAGTACAGAGCTTGGATCTGGTTCAAGGAAGATCTAGATGAGTCATTGATCCCACATTGTGTTAGCGATGATCACTTGGAAGCCATTTGCCTAAAGTGTTGGAGGTACATGATGTCATGTACCGTTCCAAGGAAGAGATGGTGAATTTGATATTTCTTTGGTCCTAATTTTTTCATATACCACCCTTACGGGTTTTCAATCTATCGAACCTTATCTTAATTTTTGCTTGGATCGCCTTTTCAAGTTTTCAATCCAGCAGACTCATTTTTCTTTACTTTTTCTTTTTTCATTTTTTGGATGTTTACTTACGATATTCTACCATTGGCATGCAAGCAATCAAAATAAGCATATGCATAAAGATTCAATAAGAATGACAATTCATTGATGAACTTAACAGAGGTATAAATGTTTAAAATGATTTGACTCTTGCCATTGATTAGCCCTCTCAGTTTTTCTAACCAATGTGGTTCTCTTGATGTCCTAAGTTTTGCCTAAGCCACCCTTTTCGGGTTTTCAACTCAGCGGACTGTTCTTTTTCTATTTTGAAAAAAAGCCTTAATTTTTGAACAACTAACAAAGTGTTAATTGATAGGCTAATTTATTTTTTTTATTGGTACTGCTTTTTACCAATTTATTTCTTTCACCTATGCGTGATAGAAATTGTGCAAGACTTGGTTGATTTGGAAGATCGGTCGCCATCCATGTTCATGACTTCAATTGTTATCTCGTTCAGCCTTTTTGATCAATTGGTTGGTGCTCATACCGCTTTGCTAGCTTGAGGTGTACTCGATGATGAGTCTTGATCATCAGGGTTTCCTTTTGAGTTCAATTATTCTCCAACGATAGGTGATATGTCGGAGATCAGATAGCTTGATTCCATCGATGGTGAACGATTTTCGTCTGATGGTGTCATGATTGCCCCACAAATGGTAGTGAGCCATGTGAAGGAGTTGTTGACGTGCTCAATGATCTAACTCCTTTTTATCTTTAGTATTGCATCAGTTGTTTGACCCTTGAGGGGAGCCTTAATTTGCTTTGGTCATTTTAACTTTTGCTTGATTACCCCATGAATAGAGGTGAGCCGTGTGATGGAGTTGTTGACGTGCTCAATGGCCTGACCCCTTCTTTGTGTTGCAGATTGTTTGACTTTAATTTTCTTTGTTGACACTTTGGTCTTATTCTGGCTTCGATCTTTTTGATCTTTGGTTTGATTAACTTAATAATCAGTGGATGTTTCGTGCTTGGAGATCTTTCTGTCGTTCTTACATCTTTGTAGGGTGAGGTAAATACTATCACGCGTTGTCTAAGTACTTGTGTTTGTCTCTCACTTTATCTTAAGAGTCAAATCATTTGAACTTATTGTAATGATGGGGAATCCCTTTATACCCAAATTAACTTCATGACATGATGTGTCACATGTGCTAAAAACATTATGTATATGCTTATGAGAATGCGTGATGTCATCAATAGAATATCACGTAAGTAAGCAAAGTTTAATTTATTTAAAATTCGAAAGCCGTGTGGTAAAGGTAGCTAGAAGCTAATTTATTACATCATCATCTTTCGATGCTAATGCCCCCCAGACGTGTCCATGGATTCAAAATGATCCATCCTATCCGCCTTCTCAAACACTTCTTGATAGCTCGAAAAGATGTCTGACCCAAACTTGTTCCTGTATGATGGCAGTGCGCCATCTAAAACCTTGGTTATCATCTCTGGTAGAGTTAAACGAGCCCAAAACCTGACTTGTGTGGCCATCCAACGTGCATAGTAGGATTTGAAGCTCTCACCATGCTCTTGCCTTATAGCCTCCAGATGTTGCATTGTGGTTTCCAATTGAGAGTTGAAACCATAATGCCCCATCAAGCCTGAGCAAGGCTATTCCAATTAGTAGCTATGTCCAGCGGAAGGTGGTTGTACCATTCATTGATTGGGTGGCCCAAGGTGATGATAAAGAGCTTAGCGGTCATCTGTTCGTCGAACCTTAATGCTCTCATCACCATTTGATAATGCGTTAAGTGAGAGCGCAGGTCACCAGATCCCACATACTTTTCAAACTGCGGCATTCCAAAGTTTGGGGGTAAGCTGTCTTTATCCTCGATTGTCGGTTGCGCCGAGTATGGATTCATGAGATGGCCACCGTGAGTGGCCAAGAGCGCGTGGAAATGAGAGGCGTAGTCCACCAGGATGTTTTAGTTGAAAATAAAATGTACCGGGTCATGGACCCGGGAAGGTTGAAAGAGAGAGCGAAAAACATTTTTAGATCGTTCAAACCCGAATCGTCGTCTCTTAGAGTAGAGTCGCCACGTGGATTAGCCCTTCCAGGAATTAGAGTCCTGTGAGGCTTAACGTCCGAGGGACGGCCCACTAAGACACAGAGATTTGGGTTTGGGATAAGTTGTTTATTTCTTATTGGATCACATTATATTACATCTATAGAAAAGCTTATTTCTTAATTGTGCATATTCACACTTATGTCATTTTCGAGTTATTATGCATGATTCACATATATTTAAAAGTGGTAAATTCATACGTAAAGCGATAAATAAATGCGGTATATAAATGCAAAAAATTAAAGATTAAAAATTACAAAACCTCGGGGGTTGCAACCACCCGCCTAATATATTAATTACATTTCCCAAAAATAATTGAAATGCAATATCCAAAGGAAAATAAAACCTAGGCATACATCTAACTTGCATCCATAAAGGTTAGTACAAGGCGTATAGCACAACATGAATATTTACATGTATGCTTGATTTAATCTTGACGAGGCCCGTGTGGCCTAATTAAAAACATCGATGATTGGAAATTCTTGTTTAGAAATAAAAAGATTCATTTTTATTTATACATATATTGGTCTTTTTTATTAATGAAAATAACCGCATGGTAAAGTGTGAGGCTTGTTATCCGGGAATAATTTTTATTCCATTCGTGGGTGTATTGTAATATGTATTTTTATGAATTAAAAGAAATAAAAGATGAAGGAGAATTATTACAACAATATTTACAATAAAAGAGAGTATAAAAATATTCCTATGTTGACATGTAGAATAACATAGGAAGCTCAAGATGAAGCAGCTTTAGGAACTCAGAGGCTTACCCTTTCGATGTGAATCCACTTCGGTGTATCCGTATGATCCCCGGGAGCATTCCTCGTTCTTTTTTAAGGTTTAAGTTTGGATGGAAAATAAATGTTAATTTATCCAAAAGATAATCAGACTCGGGTTCTAAATTTGTTTTAGACCCGAGAATATATGAGGATAGAAGAAAAAGAAGAAGAAGAAGAAATTGAAGAAAGTTTATTTGAAAATCAAAAGTTAAACGTGTTTTGGATCTGAATGTAAAAAAATATTTTTTATAATTTTTTTCTCGTGGTTCTTTCTCGTGAAAATTAGACTTTTTCTCTAAATTTTTCGGTCCTGAATACTGAAAATTTCATGAATATTATAGGCAAAAAATCTCGAGAATCCAAAATGGAAACATATTCTGGCGAGGAGCCTCACCAGAAAACTCAGGCAAGGCCGGTCCCCGATTCCTGTATTTTCTATATTTTTTGTATTTTGTATTTTTTTTAATGTTTAAATATATTTTTTAATTTTTTGAAAATATAATAGATTAATTTTTACCAAAATCCAATTTTTAAAGTCTTAAAAAAATAATTTAAATCCTTAAAATAAATTGGCGATGAGGAACATTCTCATTCAGAGATTTTCGGATAATCGAAAATCATGTGATTCGAGGATAAAAATCCCGAACAGCCGTCATCATTGAACGCTCGAGCTGGTACAAAATCCCGTGCTCACAGTGGGGCATCGATATCATCAACGAGAATCGACCTAATTCAACCAATGGGCATCGGTTTAACGTAGTAGCGGTAGATTACTTTTCGAAATGGGTAGAGGCCGAATCTTACACTAATATCACCGTTAAAAAGATGGCCAAATTCATAGAAAAGTACATTTTCACCCGATATGATGTCCCGCATCACATCATATCAGATAATGGGGTTCAGTTCCAAGGAGCTACGTCAGATCTGATAGAGAAATATGGGATCGAGCATCATCGATCATCACCATACAGACTACAAGCCAACGGGGCAGTAGAAGCATCCAATAAATCCATAAAGAAAATTTTGAGCAAAATGGTAGTCACCTATAGAGATTTAGCTAATAAACTGCCATTTGCAGTATAGGGATACAAAACCAGTGTTAAAACTCCTACTGATCAAACCCCGTTCTCATTAGTATATGGGATGGAAGCGGTCCTACCAGTGGAAATGGAAGTGAGATCCCTTCGAGTAGCCTTGGAAGCAAGGTTAAAGGAATCTAATTGGGAAAGAGCAAGTTTTGACTAGCTAAACATGATAGATGAACAACATCTGAAAGTGTTAGACCACTTGCAGATGTATCAACAACGCATGGCTAGGGCATACAATAACCGGGTCAAATTAAAAAGCAGACCTTTGAAAGCGGGTGATCTGGTTCTGAAATAGATGAAACCATCAAATGTGGATGTTTGGGATAATTCCATCCAAATTGGGAAGGTCCTTATGTTGTGAAGAAGATCTTAAGCAAAGGGGCCGCCAAGATCATGGACATGGATGGGAAAGAATTCGTCAACTCGATTAACCAAGACAAGCTCAAGCGCTACCATGTTTAGGGCTAAAAAGAAATAAATCAGAAAAAGTGGTAAACGAAAAAAAAGGGAAAAAATATCAAAAGTCAATCCGGTAGCTAGCACTTGGCTAGCTGGGCAACAATTAGGACCTTTCTTTGTAAAAATGGATCTGTGCATGCAAAATATCCCAAGTAAACATATCAAATTTCAATAAAGTCTCATAATGTCAAAAAAAAAAAAATGAATTAAACAATCAAACACAAGTCTAGAAAATGAATGACAAAGTTTATGGAAAACAAATATAAATCTACAGGTGCCACTCATTCCAGCGAGCACGCTTCCTCGAAGTATGAGGAAGAGGATCCAAGCCGTCCTTGTCATGCTCCCACTCGAGTGACACCTTGAAGGGCTGGTCGACATCAGGAAGACTCTTAATCTCTCCTAGCCATACACGATAGAACTCGTCAATATCAGTATTCTCTGGGGCACCATAATCTAAAGCAACAATGGTAGCCCGCACCCAAAGCCTCTGTATATTATCTGATGTGTCCGGACCAAAGTCATGTAAACGGGTCAAACACAGAAGCCTAGGGACTCATTGCTGACGCCTGTATTGCCTACATAGATAAGAAGCAGTATAGGAGGTGACACCAACCAAGGATTAAGCTAGCGAATCTCAGAAGCCCGATAAGGGCATAGAATCTTGATCCAAACCTCTTCACTTAATGAGTGGTGGTCCTTCATGATGAAACCCTTAGGACCATAATGTGAAGGGAGATATCGGGCCTTACCCAAGCAAGGAATGGTAGTTAAACAAAGCTTCTCCATGAACCACACCTATAGGAATTTTGTTTAAATAAGTGGATGAAATTCACAAAGAAAAAGGGCGAAGAGGGATACCTCGAGTAAAGTGAAGTGGTCGCCCACTAGGTCAAGGTTCACTAAAGCAGCATCCATGTGAACCATGCTCTCTGCTAAAGCTAAAGCCACAGGAGAAAGACCTGCAGAGAGTGGGTCGATAATTGATAACAAGCGAAGATGGGCAACTGCTTCCAACCCCACAAACGAACTCTGCCAGAAGAAGCAGGGCTACCATGGAGGGCCACGCAAGATGAGTTTTGGATGTAGTCTCGCACCAGCTAAGGATAGCATCGACTCAAAAACCTCCAACGTCATGGGGAGCTGATAAAAAGTGCCTGCTAGACTATAAGTTCTGCAAGTGTCGTAGCTTATCCTCACCCCCAAATCAAAAGGAAGGGAATGCAAAAGATAGTCTCATAGGGAATGACGGAGTCTGGTTCTTCGAAAAGCGAAGCCCTTAGATGGCATGATACTCCTCGACCAAGGGGCAAATCTCAAGGTCAGCAAAGCGGAAGATGTGGGTTACCGGATCCCAGAACTTCAAGGAAACACGGATGAAGGTCGTGTTCATAGGCTTGGAAGTAAAGTATTGGAGGCCTCCCACCCCAAATCCATTAAGTTTTAGTCAATCGGGCCCCCGGTTAGTGAGGAGAAAGGCCTTAAGTCGCTCGTTATATGTCGACATCGATAAGCAAGAACTAAAAGAAATCCTCAAAACAGGTGTTGCCTACACACATCAACCAAAAACATTAGCATATCATATTCATTCACTCATTCATTCATACACATTAAACATTCACAAACAAACCAACATCCACTTTCATAAAGATAAAAATGCAACAAGTAAGGACTCGACACGCAACAGCCAAAAGTCCTCTTCTCTTTCCATAAAATCTAAGTTTTTTGAAATTCTACATGAAGAGCTAGCTAAGAGTTCAGTTCAAAAGGAAAACAAGATTGATAAAAGAAAAGCTCTTAAGCATGCATAGTCTATCAGTTGTCTCCACCCACTAGGTCTCTTGGCTCCATGGTAGCCATCTCGAAATCTTGAAGGCACAGACTTTCAAAAGAGCCATCGGTCGAGCCCTATATAGGAGGGGATGGAGGGGCACTGAAGAAGCCAAAGTCCCACTCAAGAGTGGGTAGTGGCTCGGTACCCGACCCGCCGAGCAAGTCAGTAAAGCCAAGATTCAGGGAATGGGAAAAAACGTGGTAGTAGCTTGCTCCTCCGCTCAAGCATGATTAGCCTCGACGTTCTACCGTAACAGCTCCTGGTGCTGGGTGTCCAGACTCTAGTAGTGAGCATCTAAGTCTTGATGATGGATATATAACACATGGAACTGGCCCTTGAGCTCCCAATAATACTGATTTTAGTCATCCCCTCTCGCTGACAATGCTTGCAATCATTGAGACATGCAAAAATCATGATCATATATATCAAACATAACATTTCATGCTTACATGCAAAATCAAGCATAAACAGGTCAAGAAAAGAAGCATACGTGTGCGACACCATCTTGCAATATTATCATGTCCCTCAAGGTAAGGGAATGTAGGTCCACCCGATCCATCTCCTCTCGCGCAAACTACAAAGCGAATAAACAGATGTAAAAACTCCTGAAGCCGTTACACTATGTTTGGAGATAGATAAGATGTTTATTCAAAGACTCACATGAGTGGCATTGGAAAGATTGTAAGCCAGTGTGTGGAGGCTCTACGGGATAGGCACCGCCCTCGCCGTCCCCGAATAACTCATCAAGTAGAAAGATGAGTCAAAAGGAATCGCCAGTCTCCCCTCGATGACACCCGAGGTAGTGGAACTCATGCCCACGGTTGAGGCATTCAAATCGGGAACTTGGGCCCTCTTCCGGGTAACCTCATGCAATGATAGATAAATAATCAGAAACAAGATTGATAAGAACAAAATAACTAACATGACCCTCATACCTGACAACCAACACCAGTGCCACTAGTGCCCACACCAAAACCACTGGCCCCTTGACCGTGCAGGAGTCACTCTACCTCGGGATGAGTCAAAGGACGAAGCGAGATCATCATCTCCCGGATAAATACCTTGTAATCACCATTTCGACCAGAGACCCTCACACCGTACTCCTCAAAGAATAAATATCGCTCCTCCGGGTCGGTGATATCTGAGTGTGCCTAGAACAATCTGGTAGGAGGTGCAGGGGGAATACACCTCTCAGCCACTAGCTTAGTCCGCCAGAACTGGATACACTCGCCCAAGTACCACTCATGTGTTTTGGGACCCTCCAGGATGAAGAATTTTCGATCCACCTCCGCCTAAAACTCCTTCACCATACGATAACTCGGTAACCCCCTCCAGGGGTTACGGTCAACTTGAAATGCAATCAATTCAAATCGGATTGAATTTTAGATAAAGGATGAATGTAATTCTATTTACCTAAAAATCCTTACCTGATCGAGTGTCAAATCGTAGAGATATCCATAGTAACCCTCGTGATCCAATATCTCTCCCTTGAAAGCAAAACAAATCCAAGCGATGCAAGGGGTGTCATCAAGAGCGTCCGCAAACCATGGAGCAGGGAGGAAATCATAAAAGAAAGCCTAGGCTTGCACAGTCAAATGCAAACACAAAGTCAAAAGATTTAAATAAAAAAAAACCAATATTCATTAACAATAAATGAACAAACAGTACGTGTGGCAACATCGCAGTGTCCCCGGATGGGATCTCGTGACCTGGTCGAGAGTAAAATATGTCTGGGCTAATATCGCTCGAGGCTAGTTAAGGCCACTAACACCATCCAAGTCAGCCAATGGTTCGATCAACCCATAATTGATCTCACTGTTCAAGACTGGGAAGAAGGTCACGCTCAGTAATGTATTAAGAAAAGATCGGACGTACAACGAAATCTCTATCGCCGAAATAAACCGTTGATCAGTCCAATACTCAACCAACATGCTGTACCGCAACGCCTGGCCCCTCGGATCAACACTAAACAAATCCACGACACGTCAAAAAGATAGTGGAAGTCTTGAAGAACCTCTCAAAGAAAGCATCAAAGCAAATCACGATCCCGATCCAAGGCAGACCGGTGATCTCCACTTCATTGGACGGGTTAACGGTGACCTCCCCGATAGGAAGATGGAAAGTGTGAGAAATGTCACACCATCTCTACGCCAATGCAATGGACATTGCATATGGCAATAGCATCGGTCGCAAGGACCTAGCTAGGTCACTAAAACCTGTGGCCTTGATGGCCCGAACAAGCTCTAGCCGAGAGGAAGCATGCAGCCACCAACCCTGGACTGTAGAATACCCGCCTATATGTCGAAGTACGAGAGACTACAAATAAAGTCAAGGAAATCACATCGTGAAATTAAAATTAGAAAAAAAATACACCATTTAAAAAAAAAAATTTAAAATCTGACCACGGAGACCACAAGGGACCTCGCCGAAAACTCCAACGAGCCCTAAAGGGGCCTCACCAGAGTTTCTGGCGAGGCCACCAAGGGGCTTCTCCAGAACATCTGGCGAGACCCCTAGGGGTCTCGGCTAGAGCTTGTCCACCGAGGTTTTTTCCGGCGGACCCTATTTTGCCTTTTTTCTAATTTTTTTGTACATTCCTAAACTAAATTCCATGAAATGAATCAATTTTCGATTCAATTCTACTTCCTAAATGAAATAAAGACTAATAAATCTAGAAAGAAAAAAGATAAAAATGAGTTTTTAATAAATACCTCAATCCGAGAAAGGTGGACCCGAGCTTGAAAGTCAAGAACCAACACCTCTATGGGAGCAGTGAGAGTAAATCCTAGCATGGTGTCACTCAATCTCAAGCCATAAGCATCGTCAATATCCATGGAGAAAACGTCAGGCTGATCGGTAGGCTGAGGACAGAGGCTGGAAGTAAATCAAAGCTGCCTCCTAGCGACTTTTGACAACATCTTTCTAGAGAGAAGGAGGAGAGAAAGTTTCTAGAGAGAGTGTGTGTGAGAGAAAAGTGAGAAGTAGAAGAAAATAAGTGGATCCCACCTATTTATGTTCTCCAACAAAAGTCCCTTAAACACAACGGAGCAGTGCACGGGACACACCCGATTTCTTCCTAATTTATTAAATTTATTTTTTCTACCATGTTTTTAATTTTTTAATTGAAGGAGCAAAAATTTTTACTTCGCATAAATTCAATCAAACGATTAAACAAAAATATACCTTCTAATCATCTCTAATTTGTCACAGGAATTAAATTAGAATCTCATCAAAATCACTTTTGGCCATCTTTGAAAAGGATTCAGGCACCTCACCCTAACACATAATGACTGCAATCGAAGGAAGAAACGCTTGTCTGTCAAAAATCACGCCAACGTAAGAAACAAACAAGTCACCCACATAGGACACCAATCGAAGATTCAGAATCGCCAACCACATCGGTATGGTATTTTCTCGATCCCTCTGCTCTTTTCGTGTGATCGTGCTAGTTATTTAACCAGCATCAATCACACGATGGGTAGCTGTGAGCACGGGATTTGTACCAGCTCGCGTGTTCAATGATGTTGGCTTTTCAGAATTTAATCTTTGTATCACACAATTTTCGATTATCCAGAGATCTTCAAATGGGAGTACTCCTCGTCTCTAATTTTGTTTTTAAGGACTTAAATTATTAAGGAATTGAAAAAAAATTAGAATTTAATAAAATTAAATAAAAAAATATATTTAAATTAATTGAAAAATAAAAAATACAAAAAAATAAAAAAAATCGGGGATTCGCCTCGCTAGAAGTCTGGCGAGCCTTGCCAGACTCTGTGGCTTGCCAGAACTTTGGCGAGGCAGGCATTGCCAGAATTCCGGTGAGGGCAGACTGCCCTTGCCGGAATTTGTTTCCAATTTTGGATTTTTGGGATTTTTCTCCTATAAATACTTGGGGAATTTTTGATAATCGAAACAGAAATTTTTAGCAGAAAAATACAAACTAAAAACACTCTAATCTTCTACAATTTTTCGGATTAAAAACACTTTTTGATTCGACCATTTCCTTCAAACACCAAAAACTCAAAAGATGATGAGGATTACTCCAAAAGGTCAAGCGGGTATATCGAAGTGGATTCGCTCGGTAAGGGTAAGCCTCTAAGTTCCTAGAGCTGCTTATTTCGTGCTTCTTGTATTTTTCTCTATTTCATTTTACATGTGAACCTAGGGTTTATTTCACCTTTCTTTTATTATGTAAATATTGTTGTAATTATTCTTCTTCACATTCTATTTCTTTTATTTAATGGAGATATCTGTTAGAATACCCTCATGAAGAGAATAAAAAATCTATTCCCGGATAACACCCCACTTCTTCGCCATGCGAGCATTTTCACTAATTAAAATGAGCAACCAATCGTGTTAATAAATGAATCTTTTTATTTCTAAATAAGAATTTTCAATCGTCAATATTTTAATTAGGCCACATAGGCCTCGTTAAAATCAAAATGAACATATGTTTAAATGATGTGTTATATATCATGTGCTAACCTTTGTGGATGCAGGTAGATTAGGATTAGATGTATGTTTATGATTTTATTTTTCCTTCGGGTTTCGTAATTTCAATTATATTTATTGGGAAATCTAATTAATAGATTAGGCAGGCGGTTGCATCCCCCGAGGTTATGTAATTTTAATCTTTACTTTTCTGCATTTATTTACCGCTTTATATATGGTTTTATTGCTTTCTAATTATATGCGAATCATGCATTGTAACTCGAAAATGACATAAGTTCGAATATGCACAATTAAGAAATATAGTTTTCTGTAGATGTAATATAATGTGATCCAATAAGAAATAAACAACTTATCCCAAACCCGAATCTCTGTGTCTTAGTGGGCCATCCCCCGGACGTTAAGCCTCACAGGATTTTAATTCCTAAAAAAGCTAATCCATGTGGCGACTCTACACTAAGAGACGGTGGATTCGGGTTTAACCAATCTAAAAATATTTTCGCTTTTTCAATTCAAACTTTCCGGGTCCTCGACCCGGTACATTTCATTTTCAACTTAAACACCCTGGTGGACAGCGCATTTCAACAGTGTGCTCCTGGCTCATCGCTTCCATGTCGTCTGCTCACACCATAAATAGCTAAGTTTCATAGTAGACTACAAGGGTGGAAAGGGTAGTGTTAATCATATAGTGGAAGGGTTGTTTCAATTAAGTCGGTGCTTGCGTCCCTCCCAATTTATTTGCTCTCACTCTACAAGCTCCCGTCGATGGTGAATGCTAAATTGGTACAACTAACGGGGAATTTTCTTTGGAAATGTGATGCGATGGTGAGGGGTATGTGCAATGTTGGGTGGGATACGGTCTCACTTTCAAAGTGCGATGGTGGTCTATACATAAGGAACTTTAAGGTCGTTAATTGTAGTCTTTTGTTGAAGTGAGTATGGAAAGTTAGAAGTGACAATAAGGCAACATTATAGCACGAATTATGTGTAACAAGGTATAATTTGGTTTCGTGGGCTGATTTGGAGAGTGATGAATTGAGGGGCTTCCTCATGTGTGGAATGAAATTATCGCTTGTTGTGTATCAAACTCAAGTTTTAGATTGTTTTCAAAATGAACGCAAGAGTGAAGCTAGGGAACGGGGCTAACGGCTCCTTTTGGTTTGATAATTGGACTTCGAATATACCTCTAGTGACGCTCTTTGAGGATCTTTTTGGGCTATGTAATCACAAGTCCCGTTCAGTAGTGGAGGGCTACACATATTTATTTTTGGTTCACACCCTTCTTAAGACAATTTTAGAATCGAAATTTAAGGGTGAATTACCAAGAGAGGTGTATGCAGCTTGGGGGTTGGGTTATGCACTCTAATCCAAATATTTTTATACATGATGCAGGTGTTGCGGATGGGCTGTAGGTGAGGGACCTATTTTTTGATGAAGCTGCCTATAGTTTTGAATGGTCTGTTGGTGGGACTCGGGTGTAGATTGTTGGAGGATTTTGCAGTCGGGTCTATGGCTCGGAAAAACATGAGGTGGGATTGAATTTTAATATCATTTGGAATTCGTGTCTTATACCGAAGATAAAGTATTTTGGGTGGCTTGAATGGCATGGGAGAATACCTTCGAAAGCTTTTCTTTTTTGGAGAGGATGTGTGGGGAATGATTGCTGCCCTTTTTGTGGAGTTACTGAATCTATGGAACATGCGTTGTTTCATTGCTCGAAGGCTCGTTTAATTTGGTGTTAACTATTTCGCATGTTTGGCGTGATGATAACTATTCCAGAGTCAAGACATATCTTGGAATGTTGGCGAGCTTTATTTCGAATGGGCCCATGTAGGGAGTTTGCAATGTCGTTATGGTTCTTAATTGCATTGAATATTTAGAGACGAAGGAACAAAGTGATTTTTGAAGACCAAGTAGTGAAGTGGATATTCTTCTAGCGAGTTATTACCATTGTAGATTTGTTTTCTCTTGTAATAGGTGTTCTATCCGTTTGGAGCGAGTGATGTATTTATGCACCCAAACCTATTGCTAGATTGTACATATCTTTTCTCCTATGGAGAACGATTTATATTAATGAATTGAAAAAGAGTGGGTGTTTTATAGGTAAATGAATGCATCAACCTTTTTGAAACGTTTGTCCCGAAATTTTCATCCGCCCCAAACTTTTCCCAAAGGAGGAACACATTGTTCCTCCAGAGTTTTTTCAAAAAAAAGTAAGTATTTATTTGATGAAAATAAATTATTTTAAAACCTTGACAATGATTCTTGAAACGATGCTATCCGAATTTGAAAAAATTTTAAGTGTAATTTATTTATCATTTTAGTTGACAAAATTAAAGCTTTCTTATTCCGTGCTTGCTCTGTTTCCCAATCATCTTTCTTATAGTTGCACTGTAATTAATGACGTGGGCCCTAATGAAATTCAGATTAAGACTAATCAATTCAACTAAATTAGTCAACCTTTAATCTCTGTTACTCGTGTCTTCTTTTACACAAGTCTTTTGGGATATTCGTATTGTGCTCCTAATGTATATATCGTATGATACAAAACAATCAGTCAGTAGCGTAGAAAAGTATAATCAACCATTCCAAGTTTTAGTCTTAGAAGAAAACTGAGGGACAAGGACTATATTAACAAGAACTAGAATTTTTGTAAGTTGGAAAAAATCGGAATAAGCCAAGGACAAGTATAAAACCTAGACGGAAACAAATCAACTTCTTTGTGCCGGCGGCCTCAAAGACAAGTTTTCCCAC
>CATIWQ010556086.1:0-39825 GCA_949673415.1 Euphorbia schlechtendalii | reverse complement strand
TCGTGCATAATATTCAACAACGCAGAATGAATTAAGTGAATTATTTTTCTTCAAAATGAATATATTTTCAGAGAATTCTTATGTAATGTTTGATTGTTGGGTATCTTCTTACTCATTACATATTCATTAAATAGAAGTATTAATGAGCAGGGTTGGATCGGGCCGAGCCTAGCGAGCTTTTAAATATTAATGTTCATCCTAAACCCATATCAACGGTTAATGATTCGCCCACTTCACTTAATCCAACGGTGACAAACTCGTCAATACTCCATTCCACCATCGTCTTCCTCTTCTTCGTTGTCTTTGATCTCTAATTCTACAAGCAAAACTAAAAATCTTTCTCAGTTCTCTTACTTCAAGGGGTTTTCCGAGTTTCGGCTTGCCTTCATGTTCAAGGGTTAGAATATTAGTTTAATTTTACTAATTCGACAAATGGAGAGCACAAGAAAGAGTCTTTCATTTTCCTAAATGTAAGTCCCATTTCAAAACCCTAATTCCTAATTGTCTCTTTCTAAACACTTCTCCCTTTCTTTGTTCCAATTGAGTGAAATTAAATTCAATTGACTTGCTTACTTGATTGTTTTTTGTTTATGAAAAACAATAACTCATACCTACCATTTTGCTTTCAATTAAGATTGAAGAAGAGGTGTAGGAGAATCGAAGAGCTTCAGGGGCTTGTTCATGAACAGAGGAAGAAAGCATCTTTTGCTTCCATGTTTAAATTTCGCTGTCCAGAATGATGTTTGTGAAATACAATTGAATGGATTAGCACTTTGTATTACAAAAAAAATGTTGAATATCACTTGTTAACTTGTCTGAAATGGATTGATATCTGGATAATTTTTTAGATTGATTGTAACTAGAAAAAAGGTCGAAGAAGATAGGAATATGATGGGTTTTCGGCTTTGTTTTTTTAATTTAGTATATACTAGGTTAAATACACATGTCATATTGCAATACGTTTGACTTTTCAAAATAATTTACATGTGGGCGTGTGTCTTGCTCTCAAAGGGATGGGATTGGTGAAGAATGTTGTAGGGGGTTAAGTTATACGTTTAGGGTGTAAAGTTACACATATCAAAGGTTGGGGTGGTACATGATTTTTTCTGCCAACTATAGGGAGTAAACTATGTATTAGGCCATTACATTTCTAAAAAATAATTAAAATGCAATACCCGAAGGAAAATAAAACCCAGGCATACATCTAATATGCATTTACAAGGGTTAGCACAGGGTATATAACACATCATGAATATATACACGTATGCTTTATTTGATTTTGGCAAGGCCCTTGTGGCCTAAATAAAAACATCGATGATTGAAAATTTATATTTAGAAATAAAATAATTTATTTTATTTACAAATATGTTGGTCTTTTTTATTAGTGAAAGTGACCGCATGGTAAAATGTGAGACCTCTTATCCAGGAATAATTTTTATTTCCTTTGTTGGGGTAATCTAAAATGAACTTTCATAAATAGAAAAGAAGAAGAAGAATAAATATTACATCGACATTTACATATCAGAATAAATCATAATTATTCCTAGGTCATCATTTAGAATAAATTGAAACATTAAAAGAAACACGAGATAGAGCAACTTTAGGAACTCAGAGGCTTACCCTTTCGACGTGAATCCACTTCGACGTATCCATATGGTCCCCGGGAGCGTTTCTCGTTCATTTTTCAATTGTGTTTGTATGGAAAATACATGTTTATTTATCCAAAAAATAATCAAACTCGGGTTCTAAATTTATTTTAGACCCGAGAATATCTAAGGATTTTTGAAGAAAAAAAAAGGTGGAAGAAAGTCGATCGTAAAGTTTCGGGATCCAAACGTGCATTTGGATCCGAATGTAAGAAAATATTTTTGTAATTTTTCTTATTGTTCTTTCTCGTGAAAATAGAATTTTTTCTCTGAAAATTTCTGGATCTTGAACACTGAAAATTCCCCGAATATTTATAGGCGAAAAACCCAGAAAATCCAAAAGGAAACAAATTAATTTTCGGCGAGGCTCGCCGGAAGAGTTCTGGTAAGGCTCGCCAGACTTCTGGCGAGACCGATTCGCGATTCCCCCGATTTTTTTAATTTATTATATTTTTTTATATATAATTTTAAAAAATATATTTTCAATAAATTTTCACCAAAATCTAATTTTTTTAAAGTGTTAAAAAAATTATTTAAGTCCTTAGAATAAATTGGTAACGAGGAACATTCTCATTCGAAGATATTCGGATAATTGAAAATCATGTGATTCGAGGATAAAAATCTCGAAAAGTCATCATCATTGAACGCGTGAGCTGGTAAAAAATCCCCTGCTCACAGCTACCCCTCATGTGATAATTGCTGGTTGTATAACCAGTATGATCACATGAAATAGAGAGAAGGGATTGAGAATATACCTGACCGGTGCGGTTGCTGACTTCTTTACCCCCGATTGGTGATGACGTGGGCCTTCTTTTCTGGCACCATGTCCTCACGGAATTGTCCATTTCTTTCTTCGGAATCCCTTGGTGCTTGATGCCCCTTGTGGGTGGGTCAACCATTTCTTTCTGCGACGTCCCTGTAATAGTCGACAATCGTTTCCTTCTTCGGCTATGATTATCGTGTGTCCCTTGTGAGTTTGTTGGAGTGGCTGAATTCGTTTTAAAGGCGACCTTGATGGAGGGATATCCAACTGTTTCTTTCTTCGGTTGGTGGATGAGACTGTTTCTTTCTTAAATCATCGAGATAACCATTTCCTTCTTCAATTGAGTTGACTTGTTTCCTGTGACAAATCAGAGAAGTATAATATTAGTATATTTATGATGAATGTTTTAATTATTCGATTGAGTTTATGCGAAGCAAAAATTTTTACCCCTTCAATAAAAAATTAAAACATGATGAAAAATTGGAAATTTGGGATGTCCAGAAAACTACTCCATTATTTTAAGAGGATTTTGTGATGCAATGTTACTATGTTGACTTTTGGCTTGAGTGGGCCATCGTCTTTCTTGGTGTTTGCAGGTTCCCCAAATGGAGGTGGAGTTTCTTGTTTACTGGGACGGTATTGCCCTAGTTTAGCAACATCTTTATCTGCAAATGGCGTGATGTGTATGTCATGTATGCATGATTTTATGCATGAACAATATTTATCATATGATGTATTTTTTCTATTTTAAGTGTTGTGAGCTTCATTCATTGGAGAGCCTTCTTGTACTGGTGCATGGCTGCCCCTAGGATTTATCTCGTTGGGGATTCCATGGATGACTTCCTCAAAACGACAACCATGGGTTTGTTGAGTAAGATTTGAGTTCAGAGCTTGGATCTGGTTCGAGGAAGATATAGATGAGTCAGTGATCCTGCATTGTGTTGGCGATAATCACTTGGAAGTCATTTGCTTGAAGTGTTGGAGGTATATGATGTCACGTATCGTTCCGAGGAGGAGATGATGAATTTGATATTTCTTTGTACCTAATTTTTGCATAGACTGCCCTTACGGGTTTTTAATCTATCAAACATTATCTTAATTTTTGCTTGGATCGCCCTTTCAGATTTTCAATCCAGTAGACTCATTTTTTTTCTTTCTTTTATTATTATTATTTTTATGTTCACTTGCGGTATTCTACCATTGGCATGCAAGCAATCAAAATAATCATATGCATAAAGATTTAGCAAAAATGGCAATTCATTGATGAACTTAACAGGGGTATAAATGTTTCAAATGATTTGACTCCTACCATTGATTAGCCCTCTCAGGTTTTCTAACCAATGTGGTTCTCTCGATGTCCTAAGTTTTTCCTAAACCGCCCTTTTCGAGTTTTCAACTCAGCAGACTATACTTTTTGTATTTTGAAAAGAAGCCCTAATTTTTGCTCAACTAATAGAGTGTTAATTGACAGGATAATTACAAATTTACTTTTTCATTGGTACTGCTTTTTACTAATTTATTTCTTTTCTCTTTGCGTGAAAGCAATTGTGCCACACTTGGTTGATTTGTTAGATCGGCTACCGTCCATGTCCACGACTTCAGTTGTTATCTTGTTCGACATTTCTGATTGATTGGTTGGTGCTCATACCGCTTTGCTAGCTTGAGATACGTCAATGAATTCAATTATTCTTCGATGATAGATGATATATCGATATCAAAGGTTTCGATTCTGAAAGCTTGATTCCATCGAGGGTGAATAATTTACGTTCAATTGAGTCATGATCGGCCTATAAGTGTTGGTGAGCCATGTGATGGAGTTGTTGACGTCTTCAATAGTCTAACCCCTTCTTTTTGCTTTGTTGACATTTTTGCCTTATTCTGGCTTCGATCATTCTGACATTTGCTTAACTGATTTAATGGACATTTCGTGCTTCATTCCATTCTGGTTTCGGTCACTTCGATCTTTGCTTGACTGATTCAATATTTGATGGACGTTTCGTGCTTGGAGATCTTTCCGTCGATCTTACATCTTTATAAGATGAGGCAAATGCTATCACGCGTTATCTAAGTACATGTGTTTGTCTCTCACTTACCCTCAAGAGTCAAATCATTTGAACTTATTGTGACTTTGGGGAATCCATATATACCTAAATTAATTTCATGATATGATGTGTCACATGTGCTAAAAACATTATGTATAGTCTTATGAGAATGCGTGATGTCATCGATAGAATATCAAGCAAGTAGACAAAGTTCAATTTATTTAAAAAATCCCTGTGGGAAAAGTAGCTAGAAGCTAATTTATTACATCATCATCTATTGGTTATCTTTAGGTACTAGTGCCCCCCAGATGTGTCCATGGATTCAAAGTGCTCCATCCTGTCCACCTTCTCTAACACTTCTTTATAGCTCGAAAAGATGTCCCGCCCAAACTTGTTTCTGTATGATGGCAGTGCACCGTCAAGAAGCTTGGTTATCATCTCTGGTAGAGTTAAGCGAGCCTGAAGCCTGACTTGTGTGGCCATCTAATGCGCATAATAAGATTTGAAGCTTTCACCTTGCTCTTTCCTTATAGCCTCCAGATGTTGCATCGTAGTTTCCATTTGAGTGGCCAGATGTTGCATCGTAGTTTCCATTTGAGTGTTGAAACCATAATGCCCCATCATAACCTAAGCAAGGCTATTCTAATTAGTAGCTATGTCTAGTGGAAGGTGTCTGTATCATTCATTGACTAGGTGGCCCAAGGTGACGATGAAGAGCTTAGCCATCATCCGTTTGCTAACCTTTAATGCTCTCATCACTATTTGGTAATGTGTTAGGTGAGCACGCTGGTCTCCAGAGCCCACATACTTTTCAAATTGTGGCATTGGAAAGTTTGGGGGTAAGCTGTCTTCATCCCCGATTGTCGGTTGCGCAGGGTATGGATTTATGAGATGGCCACCATGAGTAACCAAGAATTGTTGCCACAATTCCGCCATGCCTGGTTGCTGGAGGATGGCATTCCCTGCGCTTGGATAAGAGATATATTGCCCCTGAGGAAATGTCGCAAAATTGGGTAGATGAGGTCTTTGAAATGTTGAGGCAACTGACGTACTTCAACTGGGAATAGGCTATTGGATCATTCCTTAGTAGAAAGGCCCTGGTGCAAATGTCGGCTGACCAAGTTATCCCGAGTAGAATTGATTTTGGGAAGGATTGACAAAGTTATATTCTGGTTGCGCAATCTGAGCCTGGTTCTGGTTCAGCTGACTTTGTCCTGCCCCGAAATGATAAAAGGCAGTAGGATTTGAGTGCACCGCATGTGAGGTAGGAAGCCCCCCTATTTCAGGTTGGCTAGTTGGACCGTCATTGTTAAGGATGACCTCCGGGCTGGACACTACATTTTGAGCCCTCCCGGTGTGCTTGCGAATAAGTAATGCTAGTTGTTCGATATTGGCAAAGGCATTCAAGGTAGCTGCAATTTCGGCACTCACCGACGACTAATGTGTCTGCTGAGAGTTCTATCCCATAAGGGAGGGGTGGTCCCCCTCTGCAAATCCGTCTTATGGATCGGCCATGCTATCAAGATTTAACGTTGCTCGTTGAACTGAATCTGAATCTGAACCCGAGTCTTTCCTTGAGTCAGTGTATGGAACACCCTCCAGATTATCCATGATCGGAGAGATGCAGACCAAGTGGTGAGCAGGGCCTATTCCAAGCTAAGATACATAAGCAGAAGATCAGACCATGCATTTGAGATTCGTGACATAATTCATGATGCGAGAAATGCATGAGATGTTTAATGTTATGACTACATTCACAAGGGATTAGCATGCCATGATGTGAGATGAATAATGTGTTTATTAATCCATTTGAAACAAACCAGTTAGCCGTTAGATAAAATGAAAATAGGTGAAGATGAAAATCCAACACCCGGGGTTGGATTTGAGATCTGTACGATGTCCGTGTGACATCGTAATACGAATGGTGTAAGTGAGGTAACCAAGCTGCCCGTGTGGTAATAGGTCAATAGTTTGAGATTTCGTACTGCGGCTAGATCTCATGGAATGAGGGGGTGAAAATTATTTCGAGTAAGCAATGCGTCATACCCTGATGAAATCTAATAAAATTTAAATAACCACCGTATGTAGCTAATGATTTGGTTATTTTACCCAACTAAGGTGGAGTTTCGGATGCTAGTGTGGTTATTGTTATCTAAGGGTATGTGGTGGTGCATGAATGATTGCCTTGTGTGGGTAAATGGTTCAGGTATTAGGCGTATACCCTTGAAGATTTGGTAAGACTTCTGAAATAAGTTCGTCGCGTGTAAGCTTAGGTTTAGATATCAGCAGGAACATCACTTGATGTGGAAAAAAAATGGTTTGGGTAGATATTTACCCTGTTTAAGCTATGTGGCATGTGTAATTGCCATGGGTGGGCTGTGAGTTGGATGTCGAGTGGACATCTCAAAGATAATGCGTGGGATATGTTATTACCTCTTGTGGGTTAAGTGTCGGATGTCAAGTGGACATCACGCAGTAAAGGGAAGGTATGTTTTCCCTGTATGGGCTAAGAGTCGGATGTTAAGTGAACATCTTGTTGGGAAGGGGAAGTGATGCTTCATGATTCTAAGTGGTTTCATGTTATCCTAGGGTGACACGATCTCAAGTGTCAACTAATCCTAAGCATGTGTGATGTCAATTTGGTATCATGACGATGAGAAGATGTTATGTTACATTATATGAGTGTGCGCGTTTAAGTGTCTGCACTAAGATTCGTGGTTAGCATGACATTTGTACAGTGATAAGTAGTAAGCACATGGCATGTAACGTTCAATCTTCCAACCATGTGACTCCCACGCGTATGGTTTTTGGCTAGTCTCTATCCTAAGTTTGGTTCATCTTAGTACCATGAAGATACTAAAGAGAGCACCTGCAGGAAATATAATGCATGGTTGTTTGTTGGGTAACACCCTAGGGAAAATGCCTACGGCTTGTTTACGTGAGGTTTGTAAATGGTTTGTTGATGTAGAAGGTTCTTGTTGCAATAAAATACACTCCAAGCCTCTCCCCAAATGGGTTCTAACGATGGAGGTACATGCGATATGGCAACAAGTGCTCCACTCACTCAAGTACAATCTTTTCTCAAGGATACAGATTAGTACAAGAGAAAGCTTTGCGGTAATGGGGTACCTTAGACTTACGGGCTAATCCCTTCTATTGCAATGCGAATTTATGAATATGTCATAATTAAGAAAATACGGAATAATGTGATCAATAATTTTCGGCACTTATCCAAAATCTAAAACCTTTGAAAAAAAAGTTTAAGAAAAATCCCTAGCGGAGTCGCCACTGTGAACGTACGACACAAATCGATGGGCTGAGAGAGCGCTGAGATGAGAGGTGTGGTCCACCAGGGTGTTTAAATGAAAATAAAAATGTACCAGGTCGGGGACCTGGAAGGTTGATTGAGAAAGCAAAAACATTTTAGATTAGTCAAACCCGAATCCGCCGTCTCTTAATGTAGAGTCGCCACCTGGATTAGCTCTTCCGGGAATTAAAGTCCTGTGAGGCTTAACGTCCGGGGGACAACCCACTAAGATACAGAGATTCGGGTTCGAGATAAGTTGTTTATTTCTTATTGGATCACATTATATTACATCTACAGAAAATCGTATTTCTTAATTTTGCATATTCGCACTTATGTCATTTTCGAATTATAATGTATGATTTAACGTGTATGCGAAAAGCAGTAAATCCATACATAAAGTAGTAAATAAATGCAGAAAAGTAAAGATTAAAAAATACATAACCTCGGGGGATGCAACCGCGCTCCTAATCTATTAATTACATTTCCCAAAAATAATTTAAATGCAATACCCGAAGGAAAATAAAACCTAAACATACATCTAACCTGCATTCACAAGGGTTAGCACAGGTTATATAACACATCATGAATATTTACACTTATGCTTGATTTGATTTTGGCAAGGCCCGTGTGGCCTAAATAAAAACATCGATGATTGAAAATTCCTATTTAGAAATAAAACGATTCATTTTATTTACAAATATGTTGGTCATTTTAATTAGTGAAAAATGTGAGGCCTGTTATCCGGGAATAATTTTTATTCCCTTCGTTGGGGTAATCTAACATGAACTTTCATAAATAGAAAAGAAGAAGAATAAATATTACATCGATATTTACATAATAAAATAAATTAAAATTATTCCTAGGTCATCATTTAGAATAAATTGAAACATGAAAGAAACATGAGATAGAGCAATTTTAGGAAATTAGAGGCTTACCATTTTGACGTGAATCCACTTCGACGTATCCGTATGATCCGTGGGAGCATTCCTCTCTCATTTTTCAATTGTGTTTGTATGGAAAATAAATGTTTATTTATCCAAAAGATAATCAGACTCGGGTTCTAAATTTATTTTAGACCAGAGAATATCTGAGGATTTTTTAAGAAAAAAAGAGGTGGAAGAAAGTCAATTGTAAAGTTTCGGAATCCAAACGTGTTTTGGATCCGCATGTAAGAAAATATTTTTGTAATTTTTTTTCTCGTGAAAATAGAATTTTTTCTCTGAAAATTTATGGGTCCTAAATACTGAAAATTCCATGAATTAGTGAGGCTGCCTCACCAAACTTCTAGCGAGACCGGTTTGCGATTCCCCCGATGTTTTTAAATTATTATTTTTTTTAAAAAAATTTAATTTTTAAAAAAATATTTTCAATTAATTTTCACCAAAATCTAATTTTTTTAAAGTCTTAAAAAAATAATTTAAGTCCTTAAAATAAATTGGCGAAGAGGAACATTCCCATTCGGAGATCTCCGGATAATCGAAAATCATGCGATTCGAGGATAAAAATTCCAAAAAGCCATCATCATTGAACGCGCGAGCTGGTGCAAAATCTCGTGCTACACCTGTATCATTTTACTTAGTGCTATAAGTGATATAATTGTTGCAACTCATGTAAGAGAGACATGTCAAGTTTGATCACTAAATTGAAAGAATTTCTTACTAGTGATCGGTTCTTCACTTTGGGTGGGAGCATATGTAATGCACTTAACTCATTCTTATAGAATTAGTTTATTTAATGTAGTTACAAGTTTCTTGGAAATGGTAGAAATTTTTCTTCTGATATCCAAGATTCTTCCCAAATGCATTTAGCATAAGGAAAGTCTTAAGGAGATAGTTCTTAAGACAACAACTATTAACTTATATTAGAATATCTAAAAGGAAGAAGTACAATCCAAATGAGTCTGAACCATTCGACGTAAATTTATTAGGTCCAAAGGCAATAAATAGTAAAATCACAAAGATGATATGCTGAATTGCCATTATAGAGACACTGTGCAACAGAGCACTAAGCCTACCCTGGTACACCTAATATATTTTAAAGTGAATTATATTGTATTATGCTTAATTTTGTTGATGAAATTTTTTCCTTTGTGGATTATTGATTCAAGTGTGACATGTGACATGAGCATGGACCATAGTAACTTTGTGTACTTCCGACAACCTATATGAGAAATATATTAAATTTATATCGACATCAAATGAGTTGAAGTTCTATAGATTAACACATGTAGACTATATTTGCAATGAGCGCAAACCAAATAACTACTTGATGTGTTGTATGGTTTAATAAACAATAGGTTCATCTTTGAATTTTTCCAATGATAAAGTTTCTTCATTCCTAAACTATAGATTTATAAGTCTAGTTCTTAAATAAATGGTTTTATTGTAATGAATGTGCATTACAAATTATCAAGTGGATAATGTTTATTTTCCAATGATTAACTCTTCTTTAAGAAGGAAATGTTAGTATAGCGTATAAACGATTGTATCACATAAGCTACGAAGAATGTGTTATCTAGGCTTAATGTGATTGATAATTTATAATGATTAAATTATTACCATGTGATGAGTTCCATTTAGAGGAAATCAAACTTTTTACTCCATTTCAAAATGAATTAGAACTAAAATCAATTGCAACTTATTCATATTGATATATGTGATTCAATAGACGTGAAGGTAAGGCATAAGCCTAATTGTTCAACACATTAAATGATGTACATACTTGTTATGACATCATCTTCTTGATTACTCATAAATCTAAAACTTCTAGCTATCAAAAGATTTATGAATCTAGTAGTAAATCAGTTGGATTTGACTGTAAAATATTAGAACTGAAGTGGTAAAAATTACTTTCCAATTAAGTTTATAGTTTTATGTGATGAAGAGATTAAACATCCGTTGTTCATCCCTAAACTCTATATAAGTATAGAATTCATAAAAGGAGAAAGTTGATTCTTCTTCCAATTGTCAAGTATATGTACTGAACCAATTACCTTCAAAGTCTATCTTTTCCAACCCATATGTGATATGGACTGGAAGTATAACAAATTTATCCTGGTTATGACATTAGGGTTGTATCACTAGCTCCCACACTACCTTAAAGAGTTTTGGAAAATTGGGTCCAAGAGGTACATGGAGTGTCTTTTAAGACACTCTAACATATCAAAAGGATATGTTTTTGTGGGAGAGAATGCGGATAGATTTGTATAGAAATGAGTTCTATATATTAGGTGTATTAGGCAAAAACATGTCCTTTTATTAAAACTCTTGAACTTAATGTTTGGGATATATCTTCAAGTGGGAGTAATTCAAATGTATTAGTTCATAATGATCACATTAATAAGGGATCTTATTCCATGGGGGAGCCGAGAACCCAAATTGTTATTGGTCCAAGTGGGAGCCAATCTTACTGGTCCAAGTGGGAGTCAATATATTTTTAACTCAAGTGTGAGCTTATATCATTATAATAATTCTATCTCAAGTGGGAGCACATAAATAAGCTTAAAAGGTATAATTCCGATGTATGATAAATATATAAGACATATTTATGAAGATTTGGAGCCTAAGTAATATGGGAAATTGTTCCAACCTTGAAAATTGAGTGTTTAAAGGGAGATGAATAGTTGCGTGTAATGGAAGAAGAATTAAGTTAATATGCCTGAAGGACATAAACATATTGAGAACAAGTGGATTCCCAATGTAAAGTAAAAACATTAGGCTTATAGTTAAGAAATACGTATATTTAAACCAATAAGAATGTGTTATAAGAATATACTCTTTCAAGTTGCGAGAATTACATCTTTATGAATCATTTCAACTTTAGTAGTTATATCCATCTTCCTTAAAGTTACACCAAGTAGATGTATAGACCTCTATTCTCAGGGGAAAATTTTCATGAGAGATCTATATGGCAAAATAAAAATGATTTGTCCTAAAGATTGTAAACACGAGGTTTCTTGAATTGATAAGCCAATTTATAATCTCATGAGGTTTTAAAGATATGGTATTTAGAATGGTAAATTGAACCATTGTGTATATACTATACTAGTGAAAGATTTGGTATTTAGTAACTTTGTGACACAAGTCATGGGAAAGTATGCATAGGTCCTAGGATTAATATCTAAATGGAAGGATAAGATAATTAGTATCTTTATCTCTGGAATCTTGTACAAAAAAAGTTTGAGGAAGATTCTATATGCAAAACTATGAACCCATAAGTATTCTGATGATTAAGAATATTATTTTTAGTGTAAATATTTATCCTGAAACTCTTGTCAAGTGGAAGGATATGGAAAATATTTCATATATTGGTATTGCATATGCTATATTATACTCCAAACCTAATATAACTCATGTTATGTACATTGAAGTGATATACTAGTTCATTCCAGTAATAGAGCACTAGAAGACTGTTAAGAAAATTGTAAGATACTTGTGTATGACCATTAGTTATGCTATAATGTATTGAAGCAAGGAAATAGACCTTATAGAATACATAGATGCATATTAGCTATAGCTAAGGCTGAAATTGAGTCTTTCCAATTATGATAAAAGATTTTGTTTGACAAAAGAGACTATTGAGTCTTCTTATGTTGAGTGCTCCAAATAAAATATTAACTATTTATAAACATAGTCAAACATCGATATCTTATGCGATAAAATATCGTAGTGACAATAAGTATATTGATATCAAGTATCTATTGGTTGTAGACTAAGTAACATGAGGAGAGGTCAATATGAGATATTTATCTACTCATTGCATGCTTGTAAATTTGTTTATGAAGTATGTCTCTGAAAGATGTATATGTGAAATATATAAAAGAGTTAAATATGCATAGATTATATTTATTCATTTACCTCATTTATTATACCCTTCAAATCATGAACGATATTGTGTAAATATAATTGAGTTATTACGTGCAGAATCCAAAAAGGAATCAGGTAAGAACTGTTTAGTTCACATGACAATTGGTCATGTTTTGTCTGAAGAGCTAAAGGTAGTTCATTTAGTCGAACAAGGTTAAATGCTAGGTTGCATTGTAACTAAAATCTTTATATGGTGTTGGTTGATATGATAAGACAAGCACTCCTTTATAAGGGTAGAAAGGAAAGGACATCATGACACATTATCAAAGTGGGAGAGAAATAAGTTCTCGAGATGATGTGTGCTTAGCGACCATGAGATGAGAAGTTTGTACGATGTACAAGGATCTCAACTTCTCTAATGTGAGACTCAGTCCATTATATTGTTATTGGATCTTACCTTCAATACTATTGAGTTATCTTGTGAAGTAAGGACTAGTAAGAGATATTTGATCAATCGCCAAGAGATTATGATATGCTTTGATCTGGGAGAGATTGGTTGATGGACCGAACTAGTTTTGTTCAGAATTGATAAATTAAAAGGAAGATTTGACCAATTAACATTCATCAGAGTTTTGTTGGTTCACTGGCATGCCTATCTTATATATGTGATAAAAAAGTGAATAACAGATTAAGGCTTCTGAGATCCCAAAAGATATAGAAGTGGGTGATTGTTGACCAATCTAGGGTAAAGCATACGCGCTATATATCAATGTGATATTATATTATATACTATATATTAACTTATATGGTTGAGTGCCAATTAGAATAGCCTTGATAGACCCTAACGGGTGCAAGATGTTTTCTGAATATTAGATGTTAATCCATTTGATTAATTACCACTTAGGATAGTCTTGGCAGATTCTAACAGGTAAAAGACAAAGCGTTCCTGATAGTATGCCGGTCACACGACTTCACAGCATATAAAAGATTTGATAACCTTGTACGGAATATGACCCGTCAAGTGTGAGTGGGAGATGTTGGAAATGCCCGGTTCGTCCATGAGCGGGTCAATCAGGTTAAAGGATCCAATCCAATTTAGTTATTTGGACTAAATTGAAAAATTATAGAACTTTAAGGAATTAATTGTAAATAATAAAGAGTTTAAGGATTTAATTACAATTAATCCAAATTCATTTCCTTATACCAGGAAATCACGTTTACTATAAAAGTGTCCAATTCATTTTTACCAACATACACGTACAACGGAAAGAGAGAATTAATAATTGATTTTAAATTCAAATCATTATCATTTTTTCTAACCAAATTCTCTCTTTCGGGTTTTCGTCCCGCGACGAACCATCGCAAATCGATTGTTATCAATCTTAGTCGTTGCAGAATTTGTGAATACATATCCATAGTCCAAAAAACCATGAGATTGATCCGATTCGGCATTCGATGTGACATTCTTCGATCTTGGGAATACGGAAAAGGCAAATACCGAATTCGTTTCCGATTTACGTTTTCCATCATCCAAGGAATAATTTGAATCCAAACTACAATATATTATTATAGTTATTATTAATTCATATGAAATTGTAATAATAAATATTATTTGAATAACAAAATTTTAATTATATGATTTTACGTATTATTACAATTTTTTATTATTAATGTTATTAAAATTGTTTTATTACTTATTTTATATATATAGTTATTAATATTACTATTTGTAATGATTAGTATCAATAATTTATTATTTTTTTATATTTATTGGTTTTTACTTTTATTTTAATAATTAGTGTATTATTATTAAGTTAAGTTAAGTTAAGTTCAGTTCAGTTCAGGTCTATTAAATTCAGTTAAGTTCAGCTAAGTTAAGTTAAATTTAATTAAGTTTAGTTAAGTTCAGTTCAGTTTCGGTTTCAGAAATTTAAGAGAACATGGCCATAGTGAGAGATTTAAAGAAAGAGCTCGAGAAATATGAAATTTGAGAAATGTAATTTGACGATTTAGGGTTGAATATTGGACGAAAATTCAATGGTTTTGGAGTATAATAATTGATTTGTATAAAGTGGCTTATATCTGGTTGATATCGGTAAAAATATGCTTATGCTCACTTGGAAATGTAACTTGTGACAACAAGTAATATGTAGAAGTTGAATTATGTTACTGAACAAACAAATAAAATTTATGTAGTAAACTGAAAAAAAGGTGATAGTTGACATATTATAAAGGGTAAATTTAAAATAAAGTATTATGTGGTTTGAGTCGTTTTCAAAAAAAGATTTGTGTTATTTTGGATCTCAAAAGGAGATTTATAATTTCAATCCGTTAACGAATCGGGGCTTTTCCTTAGCACCGTAAAAGATGATGACATGCAAGTTGTATTTTGGGAAATCAACATTTACTTCAACTTCTTCTTTCTTATCAACCCTATAATTAAAGATCTCCATTAAAGATTGAAATTATATGAACCCTCATATCAAATCTCTTTTAACTCAACTCAAATCCCAGTTGAAATTTCGATTTCTTCCAACTACGACACTTATCAAATCTTTGCAATATTCGTAAGAGTTATTCTTTTCATTTAACACCCCAGATCATCACCCCTGAACGGAAAACCACCCCGACTACTTGTTGAACAGCCAAAACAACCATCGACAACAGCGCCACAACCTCCTAAAGATGCCCCATAGCTTCCAAAACCACCTCAACCAAAGGTCCAAACACCGTTGTCGAAGATCAAACCTCCGAAGCCTGACTGCTCGAAATTGAATTTGAGGCAAAAAACATGAATTGAAAGCAAAAATGAATTTCGAAAGAGGTTGAAGAGAAGAATAATGAAATTAGTGAAGTTGGAATTACCAATGTTGTTCCGAACAGGAAGCAAGATAACATGGCCGGAGCTTCAGAAAATGTGATTGCCAGAGTTAGAAGCAGAGTTCAAAAGTTAAATTACAAGCAGATTTTAAGTGATGTGGTGAAGATTCGAAAAATTTGACGGAATTGGTTATGGCTCTTTTATCTCAACTTGGTCTGACGGTCCATAATTTCATTAATTTTATGATTGATAAGGAAGAAGAAGATTAAGTAAATGTTGATTTCTCAAAATAATCATTGTCACATCATCATTTTTACGATGTTAACAAAAAATCCTAAATTATTAACACATCAAAACTACATACCTTTCTAAGATTTGAAATAATACAGATCTCATTTTGAAAACGGTCTAAATCACAATGCTTTATTTCCCTATTATAATTAAAATAAACTCGATTAAGTAGACAATTGTCACAATTTATGTATAAGAGCAAGTCCAACCATTTTCTCCATTTTCTATTCCCCAAACCCCATTTCATAGGATTTACAGTGTTTTGCTCCTACCATCTTCCTCATTTTTCATTCCCCATTTCAGATTCCAATAAAGTAATAATATTTTATTATTATTATATTAATTTCTTTACATCAAATGTATTCCCAATAACCAAAAATATTAAGAACATTAAATTAAATCAAAACTAAAAGGAATATTAATATAATAATCATTTCCCAAAATGGGATTCTCCATATACAGGGAATCCTATTTTAGAGATATTTTATATGAAAAATAATTGAACTTGACCATTTCCCATATTCATTTCCCATTTCGAGGATTTCTCCAAAATGGAGAACTATTGAAATTGCCTTAATGCCCCTTTATTACTAATTCAGAAAAAATATTACTCCTTTTCCCTCTCCAATAAAGGCAGCGAAAAAGATTAATCATTATTTTAAAATAAAACCTAAAAAACAATTATCTTTTAATTATCAATTTTATCATCCTCTACCGCCAATATCACCGTCTTCACGACCCAACATTGACACGGCCTCTGCATCTCTCGCAAATTCGTTTCTGTTTTCTTCTGCAACCCTTTTTCTCCGTTGATTCAATTCAGCTTCAATCCTTTTTTGTTTGTGTTTTTCTTTACTAATCCGTTTTTAGTTTTTACTTTTTTATATTCGCACACAACTTTGTTTGTGTTTTGATTTTTTTGTCCTCCAAATTTTCTATTGTGGTCTTAATTTCACTTCCCTTGCTAATTACCTTTGTTTCGCTTCCCGATCTCTTCAATCGTGCTCTAATTTGCAGTTTCTGTACGCGCTTTGTTATTTGAAGGTTAGTCGTGAGCCCTTGTTTATTAGATTAGGGTTTTGTGGTTTGTAATTGAAAGAGATAACGTTTCAGCTAATTATTTGTTTTTCTGAAATAGGATGTTTTGAAATGATGAATCAAGGAGTTAATACGCAGACTATATCTCATGTTGATCCCAACTCGCGTGAGGTAAATTTTCTTTTTTTTTTTTATATTAACTTTCTCTATCAAGTTCACCTGTATTGTAGCTTTTTTACTATCACTTATATTGTTTTCGCTTTTGAACTATATTAGTTGTTTCCCAGCTCTCAATTAGAAAGCCCGTTTATTGTTGTTTTTATTAATTGTGCTTGTGCTTATTTAACTAGACAAAAGTTATGTTGGTGTTTTCATATAAATGAGTCTTTTGAATCATCATAAAGTTTTCTTTTAATCTTTTCTCATCGTGAATTTACTAGATAGTATGGTGATCAGTGACATTACTTGATGGAGTGCATTGTATTTTAGCTGTAGATCAGAGTCAGATCTTGGGCTTTCATTCTGACAGATTTAGATTCTTGTATTGTTTGATTTGGACTGTCTTGACATTTGACATAACAGTATATGTATTATATGTTTGATCCATTATTCGTACCTTGGCAAATTTTCTTTTAGGTTTTGAATTTTAATTTGTGCTGTGAGTTTCAACTACCTTTATGCATTTTCTTTTTTATATATATGCAAGTTGCTATTATCCCTTGCAAATGTAAATGTATCTTCTTTGGTTTACACGTGCCATCTTTATTTGTCGAAAGTCAATATGTCACGTTTGTTCTACATTTTAAATGCTTTTCAAGATTATGGGAAGTGAGGGATGGAGTTTTATTCATCCATTTTCTCCGAATAAAGGCTATAATTAGAGGCCTAAAATTTATGATTTTCTTTTTGTTGTTAGGCATTGTGCATTCAGTTTAGGATTTCCTTAAAAACACTCGTTCTACTTTGTATCTTTAAGATTGGGCTATGCATGTTGGGTCTGCATTTTTTGAATTTTGGATTTATTTTCCCATCGTATCTTGTTCAAGTTAAGATTATATATAGCATAACAGCATTACAAGCTCAGTTCATCTTTTTTTTAGTTTAATTCTAAGTTCTAACAGCATCTGTGTTGCAACGTGTGTGATTACTGCAAGCTGCTTTTGCTGAAATGATCACTTCTTTTATACCAGTATTATAGAGAGAGTTATACGATGGGTGCATGGGTTTGGAAGAGATAACTGGAGGTTCCATTTTGATTATTTTTCCTCCCTAACTTGTTTTTAAAATGGTTACATTCATGCATATTCTGTAAATAGAGGTCGTAATAAGGAAGAAGCATCGTAAGTAGTCTATGGCTATTGCTCAGACAATCTATTCCTCACTAATTTTGATGATGTGAATTTCCAGCTTACTATCAGTATTGCGTTTCATTTGGTTTTTGAATTGTGATATATATGTGGCTTGACTCATTGTTTTAAAAATCCCTGCCTAAGTTTGCCTAGGCTCTATTTAGAGGGTCGCAGCCCGACTGCGCCTAGAGCCTAAACCTCGTTGACTAGCGCCTAAGTCCTACCTAGGCACCGATTAATCACTGCCTAGGCTTCTGGAGGCTCGGCCGCCCGACTAGCGCCTAACACATTTTTAAAACACCGGTTATGTCTATATTCAATAGTTTACTATAATCCACAAGACCACAACCGTTTCATACTTCGTGGGTCTCACCACAACCTTTCTATATTTCCTCTTTCTCTTTTACAACCTGTAGTTTACTAAAATTCACAAGACCACAACTGTTCTATATTCGTTCTTTCTCACCACAACCGTTATATATTCCTTCTTTCTCACCACAAGACCACAACCGTTCTATATTCTCTTTTACAACCTTTCTATATTCAGTAGTTTACTAAAATTCACAAGACCACAACCGTTCTATATTCCTTCTTTCTCATCACAGCCTTTCTATATTAATAGACTATTATCATGCTTATTTACTTGAATTTTTGTAGTTTCTTATTTGATATTTCCTAAATTTCGGTTGAGATTTTATTGATGTATGGTTTCTAAAAGACCAATATATGCAAGGAAGGCTTGCTACCAAATAGATGTTTATTTAGTAACATTGTCTAGTTTAGAAATTATATAGTTTATTATTTTTTTACTTCTGGCGCCTTGGGTACCTCGGGCGAGCGCCTCGCCTAGCGCCTAGTCTCCAGGCGAGCCTAGCCCCTTTGCGCCTTAGTGCGCCTAGCACCTGTAACAACTATGATGTCTATAGTATAGTTTTCTTTTAATTGCTTGTTACTTGTTTTAAAACAGCTTTTTTCATCAGTTAGTTACTGCATGTATTCTTATTTTCTTTCTTTGTTTCAGGGTCGATATGCTGTTGATGCAACTCAACAACACTCATCTTCTTATCTTCCATCAACAACTGGTTCTGAAGCTTCTCCATGGACAATGCATAGGGTAGACAATCACGCCACTGATAATGGAGTTCCATCAAATGCCACTTATTATCATGAACAACAAACAGAGACGCCCTCAAGGAATCCTCATCAAGCACCGAATGCGACATCTGTTTCTAGCACAGCTTCGGGAGCTGCAAGTACATCTCAGGACTGTAATAGCTATGTGTCATACCCAAATGCTACAGACCCATACGGTTATGCAAGTTCAGGGTATGCGGGTTATTATAATGGCTATCAGCAGCAGCCTAACCCTTCCTACTCTCAGCAGCAGCAGCCTACCGATTCCTACTCTCAGCAGCAACCTAATCATGCATACTCTCAGCAGCAACCTAACCATGCGTACTCTCAGCCAGTAGGGGCATATCAAAATACAGGTGCTCCTTATCAGCCTATTTCCTCATTTCAGAATACAGGGTCTTATGCTGGGACTCCAAGTTATACAAGCACTTATTACAATCCTGGTAATTATCAGACAGCTGGAGCTTACCCAAGTAGCGGATACAGTAATCAGACTTCGTCGTGGAATGAAGGGAATTATGCACATTATACAACTCCTCAGTATACAAACTACAACCCAGACACGTCAAGTTCTTATAGTTCTGGTACAGCACCTGCATCTTCTGTGAATTACCAACAACAGTACAAGCAATGGGCAGATTATTACAATCAAACAGAAGTTACTTGTGCTCCTGGGACGGAACAATTGCATGTTACTAGCACATCCAACCAGGGGACTTCAATTCCTGGTGTTACTGCAGGGTACACAAATTCCAACACCCAGCCGCCGTCATCATTTACGCCATCTTGGAGACCAGATTCCTCTTCGTCTGAATATCCTGTGCAGGTTTGGTGTTTCTTTTCATTCAGTGAGAACCATTAGATTGTATTTAAATACCTTATTGACTTGCAATATTGCATGCTGCAAAAGTTATATACTTACATGCTCATAGCTGTTATAGGCGTGCGGGCTAGCACAGGCACGCCTTGTGGTTTGCGGCTAGCCACATTTTTGGTTAAACATCAAATTTTTATTGTAATTTGCTTGCATATGCAAATTAATTATAATAGATTATGGTGACTTCAAAATATAATAAATGCCTTTATTTTTGCTCAGACTTCCCCTACGGATTTGGTACATACTCTTGTTGATAGTCATCAGCTTTTCTTTTGACAATAAGTTTGGTATGTTCATGATGTATACATGCTCTTTGTAGTTTGTCTCACATTTATGAAATAAATTCTAATGATTTTTGTATGCTTCGGAAGCTGTTAGAGATATAACTCCGAGTTAGGTTGCAAATGTTATGTTTTAGTATGACATTCCTGACCCTCTAGTGTTTAGAAGAAACTCTCTGGCAGTGATCATTGCTAAAACCATAATATTCTCTTTGGGTTCATTCACCAAGTCATTATTTTCTGATATCGTTTTCAGGGTGCTCCTTCAACTAATGGTGCTCATGACAGCTACTGGAAACAACTGTCTTCAAATTTTCAAACATATAATGCCACTCCAATGCAATCACACTTTCAAAAACCTTTGGATTCAAAAACTACTTATGATAATTTTCAGGAACAACAGAAGACAATTCCTCAAGGTCTTAATTCGCAATATCCTACTGGTCATCAGGTGCCTCATAATTTCCAAACCCCTGTACAAACAGTTCCACCACTGGATACACGAAGGGAAAACAAATTGCAGATTCAAACAAATCCTAGAATAGCATCAAACTTGACTGTTGGTTTATCAAAAACTGACAAGGATATCTCTGGAACCAATGTTGTAGCAAAACCTGCTTATATTGCTGTCTCAGTGCCAAAGACAAATGAAAAATTGTCATCTAATGATGCAGCTGATTCCATTCTTAAGGTTATATCATTTTATTTGTACATTCTTTGGTCTTTTTTGACTGTTAACATGTGACAAAGTTTCTATTGTTTCAATTTTATGATAATTGGTATTCATTATGTCTTTTCTGCGAAAGTCCTTGGATGAGATACCTCAAATTGACCCAAACATTTACTTATCCACCTAACTTCTGTAATCTGTTTTGCAATTATTTTCCTTCAGAATTTATTTTACGCACCTATTGATTACTTTTTTGTTTCTTGCAGCCTGGTATGTTCCCCAGTTCACTACGTTTTTATGTTGAAAGAGCTCTTAAACGTTGTCAGGATCACTGTAAGAATGATCCACAAATGGATGCTTGCCAGGCTGCGATGAAGGAGGTGAGTTGTTCGAAACTAGAAATGCAGAAATTATATAATCGCTTAGATTCATTCATGCTAGTTTATCAGTTAGCTATCTAGTAATTGTTATTGATCCTAAAACCTCAGATACAAAGTTCATGCGTCTTGCAGAAATATTATCTAATTAAGTGCATAGTACTCTCTTCAAGAGTAATATTGCCATTTATTTTCTAGTTCAGATTATATTTTAATATACCCTACTGTAGATTAGCTAGAAATTTATATTGTAGATTTGTTTGCAACAGTATTATCTTATTAAGCTATAAATCATGAACAACGTGGAGTATGCATGCACAGGGTTGCTAAAATGTAACTCTAATTACTAGTACACTGTAATTGTTATTAGATAGCCAATTTTTGTTATTTCTTTAATATACACTAGCTTGCTCAAAATTAGAACATGAATTGTTGAGTGTAAGTCAAGATTGAAATAATGTACACAAATTGAACTTGAGCATTAGTATGCATTGTCATAACATATCTATATTTTCTCTCTCTACTGGACAAATGACGAGGATGGTAATTCTGTATTGTGAACAGTGTAGTTAAAGGCGCGCCAGAGGCGCTTAGGGCGACAAGGCTGGCGCCTCCTAGCTTGTTCACTGTTTTAAAAGTCCCCTCCTAGGCCCCGCCTAGGCGTTATTTTGAGGGTTGCCGACTGGCTACGCCTAGCACCTAAACCCTACTGACTAGCGTCTAAGTCCGCCTAGGTCCCAATTCATCTTTGGCCACCCGATTAGCGCCTAGCACTTTTTAAAACACCGAGCTTGTTAGGCAGTGTGTATTACAAAGGCGTACGCCTTTGTGTGTAAGGCTCTAGGCGCAAAGCGCAATTAAGGCGCAAAAGGCGCAGTTTAATGTATTTTTAGGGTGTTTTTAATTAAGTTATTGACTTCTCTTATAATTCTTAAGCCCCCCAATTAGTTTTAGTTTCCTATTAGTGTTTAGTAATTCAAACTTATAAATTACAAAGCCACAGAATGCTAAACATCCTCTTTTCTCTCTTTTCATCTTTGTTCTCTCTTCATCTCTATTTTACTTTGCGTTTGAAAATCTGCCATAACTAATCAATCACCAGTTTGTGCACCGGTCAATCATCAACCGATGGCAAATTTGAGATTGATGATTCTGATGATTGATAATTTATGTTTTAGATTGGTAGGAATTAGGTTTATTTGTAAACTTTGAAGAAATTAATTCCCTTTAATTATGTTTTAGACTGATAGGAATTAGTTTTATCATTATGAACTTTGAATTTCCTTTAAGTGAAGTGAATAACTTTTTAATTTATATGTTTTTAAGTTCATGCGCCTAGTGTACGCTTTTTGTGTGCCTTCGCCTCGCGCCTAGGCAATAGGACCCCCTTTCGCCTTGTGTGCGTCTAGCGCCTTGACTACTATGATTGTGAAAGTGATGCAGATTAGATATAAATTGCACTAAAAAAATAATGGGTATATTCTCACATGTGAAGATATCGGAGTTGGTCTCCAGTAGACATCTGATAGAGAACAAGCTAATGATGATTAGTCCACTCTGTTGTTGGGTCTGAACCCATGGTGGTATATGTGCCTAAGAAGAAGGGTACTTGGGTAAACAAGGGGATGCGATGGCAGAGAGTTAGGAAAAGTGGCATTTTTGGGATTGGTGGTAATCGGTATGGATGAGCTGGTTATTGGAATTGGTCTTATTATTGTGTTGTTGAGAGAGAGGCAGGCTAGTTTGTATTTCCATTCTGCTTTTGAGCAGGGTTCTACTCGATAGAGGGGGGGAGGGTATCCATGTGGGACATTTGCCTATCTCGTGTCTTTTTCTTATTTTTTTAGTAATAAGACCGGACTCTTCATTCTTCTTTTCAATATTTGTGGCGTGAATTATATTGTGAATTTCCCTTTCAATTGAAGGCTTTGTGGAAAATATATTACTCTTATCTAGAATTCATCTGGTGTTTCAAGTCTTCTTTCTTAAACATGGGTATTCTCTCTCCATTGCTCATTCAATGGCACTCCAAAACCGTGGATGAGGCTATTTGGGAGGACGAGTTTGTTGTCAATTGAGTTTCCTACATTGTGTTATGAAGATAAGATTGCTTTTATAGGCGATGGAAATGATAGAAACACGTTAATAATATATTAGTATTGGATCAATTCGGCATTGGGCCCACACGCAAAAAAGGGATGAGGTGGCAAGTAGTTAGAAAAAGGGCTATTGTTTTTATTTTTTGGTAATTATTAGGGATGAGATGCAGTGTTTGTTGGTTAATAAAGACGGAATTGAACATGCATAGGTTGCAAGGCGGACATTCAAAAATTTAAAATTAACTTAAGGATCTCCTAAGCATGCCATGATTGATATAATCTAAGTTAAAACGTTTCATAGATGCTTTTAGGTTTATAAAACATATAAAAGAAACCTAGCATCTAAAGATTAAAACTTTACCAGTTAATGCATGCTTACTCTCTTTTGGTAGCAACGTTCTCTTTGAGCAATTCCCACGGCACAAGCTTCCAAAATAGGAGAGCCTCTATGACTTGATCCACATGGATCTTCACCAACCAAAACCTCGGAGAGGTAGAACTTGTCGATTGACAGCAATTGCTAGACCACTCGTAAATCAACTCGAAAATCAAAACCGAAAGCTCACTTAAACTTAGAGCTTTCTAAAAGAACTCTTTAATTTGTTTGGAGAAACTTTTGGAGTAGCTCGCACAACAGAAGAATTGGTGAGTAGAAATTAGAGAGAAAACAAGCTCAAAGCTTTTTAGTGTGTGAATAATGAGAGACATGAATGCTTATTTATAGGGAAAAATGGGGGAGTGTTAAACTCCCCCTCCAAGGCTCTGTTCTTTTCAACTTATTCAACAACCCATTCAGTTCAGTTTCGTTTAGTTCAATTTCAATTAAGTTTAAGTTTCAGTTAAGTTTCAGTATATATATTATTGTAAATATTATTAAAGTAATTATAAATATATGTATTATTAGAATGAGAAAATAAAATAAAAATATTAATAATGAATAAAATATATAGTAAGTAATAAAAATTATTTAAGAATATTATTAATAATATGTTAAAATTTGAATATTTATTATCGTTAATAACGAATAACTTTGTTTATTAACAAATAAATAAAAAAATAATTAATTTATAAAGTATTAAAAAGCATACTTATTACAATATAATTGAGAAATATTATAATATTATAATTCACGGTTAGGTTAATTTTTCTAATTCAATCTACGTTCATGGTCATTTTCACTATCCTAATCGACGTGTTGGATATTGCTTTGGATTATCTTCCAAATTTGTTGTACAATAGAATTCATACCACTAACAATATAATTGAGAAATATTACAATATTTTAATTCATGGTTATGTTAATTTTTCTAACTCAATCTTCGTCTATGTCGTCATTTTCACTATCCTCATCGACATGTTAACTATTGCTTTGATTCATCTTCTAATTTTGTTGTACACTAGAATTCTGCACTACTAACTTAATTATTTTTTTCATTTTTTAGTATTTTTAATTAAACTACATTTGTCCCAAAATAATATTATAAAGTGTGGTTTTTGTTAATATTAAAAAAAGTTAAGGATCCAATAAAATATCATAATAAAATTAATGAAACAAAAATATAATATTATATAGTTAAAAGGTAACGTTGTTATTATTGATATAAATAATTATTATTCAATTAAGTTTCAATATTTTCAGTTTCAGAATAATAAGTTTCAGTTCAGTTTTGGTATGTTCAGTTTCAGTATGTTCAATTTCAGTTCAGTTCAGTATTCGTTAAGTTCAATTTTAGTATGTCCAACTTCAGTTGAAAAGAATAGAGCCTAACTCTGCATGGGATAGGATAATGCCTATCCCATGCAGGCGGGTCAGCCACGCGGGTAGGGCGCCAAGCGGGCTGTCCCGCGAGTTCCATGCGGGCTTCCCTCATCAGCCGCAAGCCCACGCTTGCCGCCTGCGCTTGTGGGCTTGTGGCTGCAAGCGCTGGCAGCGCTAGTGCGCGGGCTTGCTAGTGACCTGCGAACTTTACAGCTCTTGGGGCAGCCGTGCGGGCCCCACCTCTAACAACCCGTGTTCTTTTCGGGGCTCACTTGCAACGCGAGAATTCCCTTGTTCGCTCTAACTATTTTTCCTATCTTTTAAATATTCCTTTTAATTTATTAATTCGGTTAAACCAATTAATAATTCTTCTCACTGATATCACGTGTATTTTTGGTATAGACCTAGTCCATAGGTTTTTTATATGGTCCGATAAAAATCCAAAGTGTTTGACCTCATAGGATCCCAAAGTATAGAGTCGTTAGAGGTTAACTTAAACTTGGCATCTTGTGCGGGAACCTTTAGGCTCATTGTTCCAGACCGTTATGGAACTTGATAGCTCTAGACCATCGAATGAGCTTTGTAGCAAAGGCCTATGATCCCTCGATACTTGGAACGTCACGTGCTTGTGACTTGATCCGGTTTTGCAGTAATAACTAGTACAATACACTCATTCCATCAGGTTAAGTACCATCTGATTTATTGAACTCGGATTAAGTGTCAGCTCATGTAACAGCCGTAGCTATCCTGAAATTAGACTTGCTCACTAAGAACACCACTTAGCCGTTTTCTATCTTGATCGGTTAGAAACCCGTTCCATCAATCGTATACTCTGATAAGAGGTTTTATGAGTGTGTTACTTCAACAAGGGGTCCTAAGGTACATATCCATTATATTACTATATCAGGAGCGATGGATCCCATCTTGATTACACAACTTACCAATATGTGATTATTGCTATACCCGTAATCACCCGTATCTTCCTAATCGCCAAGGTATGAGTAAATTTGACCCAAATTATAGCAATTCCTACATAAGGTAACCGGTATCTCAGGTTTGAGGATACTCGTACTGCTTCTGTAATAAGACATGATATTAACACATGGATATAGCTATTTTAGAGTGTCTGTCTTATGACTGTCGCCAATGTATTACCCGATTACATTCATATGTGAACTCAAGGTACCACCTTCAGCTTATGAGATTGGCTCCTTAGAACTAATCCAAGAAGTAAGCCTACACATGCTAGTCTATCCGCTCCATTGATGTCCAGTCTCAATGAAACTACGACTAAGGATATTTTGACTATTCATAGTAACACGTATGTGCAGTTCTCACTCCACATAGCTCCCACCATGTTCTTGCACTTTTGCGCTATGAATTAGTCACAGACTTTGTTTCATCAATGCACATATACATTGTTAAACATATATGATACCAGCGAGATTCAATAAATAGAAAGCACTGATAAGTAACAAAGATGCCTTTGATTATTAGTAATAATTCTAAACTGTTTGTACATTATAGCTAATAAAAATATATCGCACTAATTGTCTCTAGGGCATACATTATGTCTATTGAGATGGCTAGTAGATTGGTTATATTACTAAGTGTATTGTAGAGAGTGGGTAGGCTGTTTAGTGTTTCTGTTTCTACTTTTGAGCAAGGCTCTACTTGGTAATAGAGAAGATAACATCCTTGTGGGGCATTTACCTGTCTTTAATTTCTTTCTTATCTCCAAACAACAAGACCAACATAGTAAACTTTCTCTTTCCAATTTTTGTTTTTACATTAATGTATTTTGAATTTTGTTGTGTTTATCCCATTTTGTTAAGCCAGATAAAGTAACTTATGTGGGAGAGTCGTGAAGTGAGATCAATTCCTTTACATCTCCCCATTGGGGTATTTGTGGAGCCCTATCTTTGTGCTAAATTTCCTTCATCTTGGAGTATTGGGACTTGTGGATCTTGGGCTTGCTAGGTTGGGTTTGTCTGTGGGCCTGATCATTATTTTATGTGTGTAATGTGTATCCATAGTTGTCAAAGGCTCTCCTCATATTGCACAAGGCTCCAGCCTTATTGCTTAGTGCCTACCGGACTCATCACATTCTAAATGCGTGCCCCTAGGCACATTAGGGTCCAATATTTAGGTGCAATATGTGCATGCCTAGGCGCCCCTGACGCCATAGTTATGTTTTGAAATATTTGACTTAGGTAAGTTTGAAGTTTGGGAAAAAAAGAAATTTGGAAATAGAAATTAATTTCAGCTGATTGGTAGTTCGTAATTAAGACGATTTCAATGTTTGATGATTATCTTGTAGTTTTAGATTGCTAGAATTTATAATTACAATTTTTAGATTAATGAATTTTCAATCAATGTGATAAACTTATTATTTTGCTTTAATGGTTTTAAGATTTGAAATTAATTATAAAATTAATTTAGTTAGTGCACCCAAAGCGCGCCTTGCGCATAGGCTCCATGACCCTTGGCGCCTTGACAACTATAATTTGTCATAAAATAAACCTAGAGATAAGTTGAATGGTTAGTTTTATATTTTCCTGAATGCAATGCGAAGTAAATGTTTGACATATAACTTTGTATAGAGCAAGGAAAAAAATGTTTATTCGTGTACCCACAATTGAGTTGGACATGGCTAACTCCATTTATGAACATAACATTGAATGGTTATTTAAAGGGTTAATAATTATAACATCTCTTATGTTTGACAAAATTCATTACTTCCTTGTGTTTTACAATACTAATTTATACCTTCCTTGCATTTTTCCATTACTACTTCTCCTATCCATAGTTGTCAAGGTGCTAGGCGCAGCCCAGCTCCACGTGTCTTGGAGCCTAAGTGCAAGATGCAGGTGTTAGTCGCACTAAATTATGCCATGTTCTAAAATCACGGAAGCAAAATAAAAAATTCCTATCTAAATTGAAAATTCATTTAACTGTAGTTTGTAATGATAATTCCTAGTAGTCTTAAATTATGTAACGTGATTATCAACAATCATCCAAATCGTCATTAAGATCAACATATTTAGGAAATTGAGATGCTTTTCCTTTTTGTCCAATTTTGTTGTTTACGCATCTTGTAGTTGTCAATGCGCTAGGCGCAACGAGAAAAATACGTGTGTGTGTTTGCAATTATTTAAAGATGAGTTCATTCTAAACATTGGAATGTTTTGATCTTATATACAAGTTGTAGTAATGCTATATTCTTGTTTCAAACTGTCTGTAAGAAAACAATGTGTTGTAACTTGTAACCCAAGATTGAGTGCATTCTGCATATCCATGAAGTTGACAAAAGGAATTCACATCATATTCCTGTACTAATTTTCTTATTAGTCTTCAGTGTACTCTGTTTTCTTCATTTCCTTAGGAAATGTTTTTTTAGTGGCTCCTTATCTCCTCTTATAGAGTTACAGTAGTTACTAGTTAAACTTGACACTTATTGGATTTTTTTATTAATAACTTAGGTTAATATTGTTCTATTAGCTCTGTTCTGTTTTTAGCCTCGCCCTCGGGCATGCCTACGGCCTACCTCTTTGAGCCCTCAACAATTGTGCTAAAATATTCTTTTGTTGAACTCTGTATCATCCACATCAGAATAACATGGTTATTTTATTTAAAAGCTTTTGATAGGGTCCAAAGTTAAGGCACGTCTGGTTTGATCTTTAGAAGGGTTTCCTCTTGATTTTTTCTGTTCTTTTCTCCTCTTCAATTTTGTTGATTTTCTCTAAAAAATTATGCATTTAGATATATTGTCGTATACCATTTTTCTTATCTTGTTTCTGTAATTTCTTTTCTTTCACGTTTTGTTTATGACATTATTTTGTTTCTTTTGATTTTGTTCAGATTATTACCAAGGCAACTGCAGATGGGACACTTCATACACGAGATTGGGATGTCGAGCCTCTTTTTCCATTACCAAACCCTGACATTGTTGGTAACGAGTATGTATTCTGTCTCTGTCGAAGTTTTTTTTTTCTTTCCTGCTTTTCTTGTAGGTTGAAGATGGAGATATTTGGCATCCTTGCTATTAAGATAGTTAAATAGTTCATTTTTAGATGGCTAATATAAATATGTATTATCATATATGGCAAAAAGGAATTCACAGTCTTCTTCACTTCCAAAGTACAAAAGTAGTCCGAGCAGGAGAGCCAAAAGTAGGTGGGAGCCTTTACCTGAGGTGAAATCGGTTGAAAAGCCTGTTCCTATTAGTAATGATAGTCTAAAATATGGTGGTTGGGATAGAAAGGTAAGTCATCTCGAAATCTTGTCGCTGAAGATGGCTAACTGATTCACTTATATTTGCAATTTTATGTACTCTTCGAGTCTGGTTATGATAATCTGTTGTCGCTTCACTGTTCAGCCTTTAAGTGGGAATTCTGAGAGCAAGGTGGATGCTTTGAGTAACAAAAAGTCATCGTTAGCAGAGCTGAAAACTTATAAAAATGCCCAGAGGCAACTCAAGAGACAGCGTCTTGCCAATGCTTTTAATAGTACCAGCAACGGTAATGAATCGAGCGATAGTGACAAGGAACAAAGTTTAACAGCTTACTATTCTGGTGCTATAGCACTTGCAGACAATCCAGAGGAGAAAAAGAAACGTGAAAATCGTTCTAAGCGTTTCGAGAAAGGGCAAGGACATCATCAATCGGACATTAAGTACTTTAAGCCAAAAAATGCTGGAGCGGGGAACTTTTACAGCAAACGGGCTAGTGCCCTAATGCTCAGCAAAAATTTTGATGATGGAGCAAGCAGGGCTGTTGAAGACATTGACTGGGATGCCCTAACGGTTAAGGGTACCTGCCAGGAAATTGAGAAACGTTATTTACGGCTTACTTCTGCACCTGATCCTGCAACTGTAAATATCCATCACCTTCTATTTATTTTATTATATGTTCTTCATATTTTTGTGGGTGTGTTAAACTTTTGGATAGCAAAGGTTGATTTGAAGAAATGGAATGAATATGCTGGTATTTATCCATGCTGCTTTTACAGGTAAGACCTGAAGATGTGCTAGAAAAAGCTCTGCTTATGGTTCAGAATTCTCAGAAGAATTACCTTTACAAATGTGATCAACTAAAGTCAATTCGCCAAGATTTAACTGTGCAACGGATTGTAAATCAACTAACAGTTAAGGTGGGTGTTCATACTTAAGTTGTTACATCCTACTATATAACAAGCATGAGTTGGTGGTAATATGTCACGCTCATTGCCTTATTTTACACATTTCCAGGTGTATGAGACTCATGCTCGTTTAGCTATGGAAGTAGGGGACTTGCCTGAGTTTAATCAGGTTGGTAGCTCTGATTTATAATGAAGGACAATTTTATTTTTTCTGTTGTGTAGTATTGTACTTGTTTCTTGTTCATAGCACAGGATCATGGTCAAGTTGATGTAGAAGTCATTTTCTATTGGAGGGAACTTATATTTCTTCAAAAGAGTTTAGCTATCCTTTCTAATGCAATGTTGCAATTGTTAGAGAACTTATCTTTTTACATTCTTGACCGTATAATTCTTTTTTTTTTTTTTTAAATTGTCTAGAAGTTTAATTTATAATATGCTGATGATTGAGACCGTGTAAAGAAGTAATGCATCAAAGCTAAAGATACGTGTCTACTACTTGTTCTGCATCATCTTTACTTCATGTTTGTGTGTTGTTTCTGCTTTGCTAGGCTTTTGTACTGACTTCGATCTGTTGTTATAGTTCCTGTTGTGTGTAACCATCAAACCATGCCTTTTTTCTGCTGCTACCTCACCTGAACTTGTTAACTAATAGGGGTGATTAAACAATACATTTAAAAAAGTTAAACTTCAAGTTGCTTTAGCTATAGTTTTGTTCTCTTAATAAATATGCTTCCTTAATTCAGGTTTGATCCACCTGATTTATGCTTACTGATTATACAATGAGATACTCTTCCATGCAATGAAATGTTATGCATAATAATTGATATCAAATAGAAATTGATTGTCATATTCTCAAGTGCAGGCCATAAATATTTCATTGAATCGATTAACTTTGATAAAGTAAGCATTACTCACAAGCGCTGATATTTCATGTTGAAATTTGAAATTCTATATTGGGGTCAGCTGACTAGAATTTGGCTTCAGAGAAGGAAAAGTTGTTAGTCAAAACTTCATTTCCTTTGGGGCATCTCAAACATAAACTAAGGGTCAGATTGGGATTGCTTTCCTAGGCTGCTTTTCCGAAAAGCTCCATTTTCAAGCTTTTGTTATAAGCAGCAGATTTTGAAAAAAACAAGTCAGACAGTTCCTAATTATATAGTATGAAGGACCACAATGTGGTGTTCAAAGCTAAAATATGTAATTCTATTAGAAGTTTGTGAGTGCAACTTATTGGGAAAGCAGCTTGAAAAGCAATACCAAACGGATCCTAAATCAGTGATTTGGTTTGTAGAATTGGTAATTGTATAATTTATGATATCAGAAGCTTGAATATTTGTTATTTCTAGTTCTGAAGTCATAATGTCTGAATTTGTAAATAGTACACAGTTACATCTAAAACAATCAGGCACATTTCTCGAAATACATTTTTACATTGATTCTGGTATGCCATAGATCATTTTACACGTATGCTAAATTCCTTTTTCTTTACTTGTTATTTCAGTGCCAATCACAATTAAAAACACTCTATGCTGAAGGAATTGAAGGAAATTATATGGAGTTTGCTGCTTACAACCTACTTTGTGTTATTTTGCACTCAAACAAGAACAGAGATCTTGTATCATCGATGTCAAGGTTAGTGAACTAGGTAAAACAGGTTTTATTTATAATGTTTTGATGTGTGTTACTTGTTTCTAACCTAGTAGTTTTGACCTGGCCATGGACATGTAGCTTTTAGCTAGACCTTTTATTGATAATTTTAGGGAAGCTTTGCCGCTGGTTGTATGGATATTGAAATTATTGGGTATGGAATGGAAGTTACAGATATTACTTTACCAGACCATATGCTAATCACATTTATTTCTCTTAATTCGTTAAGTTTGACTATGGCTATACAGCATACAGTGTATGTTGTAAATTGGGAAGGCATTTTTCTTTGGTTCATTACGAGAGAAATATAGTATTGCTAAGTATTCAGTGTTTGATTTGCCAGATTAAGTGAGGAAGCAAAGAAGGATAAAGCTGTTAAGCATGCTCTGGCAGTTCGTGCTGCTGTTACCTCAGGAAACTACGTTATGTTCTTCAGGCTTTATAAGACAGCTCCAAACTTAAATGCACGTCTCATGGGTAGGTGTTAATCTAGAGTCGCATGTTTTCCCGTTATGTGACAATATTTTATCTAGGAAGCATGGAAACTCCAGTGACATGCCGTTTCCGTGTTTCCAATCTGTTTTGGAAACAGAAATCCCAGGAAACCCCTACGAGACATTTGCGGGCCGAAACTTGGAAACTCGTTTCCTTAAATTCCGGATTCCGTTTCCGAGGAATTCCTCATATCAAAACAATCAATTTTGATTCATTTCCAAAACTAAACTTCCTAATCTGTTCAAACTACTAAGACTTTATAACCCCAATTCATTATTAAATAATAATAATATACTTATATTATAAAAATTTGTTTTATTAAATTCTATATACTTACATTATTACGATTTATCAAATATAATACAACTTATAGATTTCATGAAACTTTAGTATCTTCGATAACCTTATTTACTATTGTTCAATGTTTTGTCATAGCCATTATTCATAGTGGATTTGCTTTATAATCAATAAATTTATTTTAAATATATTTTATTTTAGTATATTATATAAGAATGTAATGATATGTATGGAATTTTATAATTGTTATACTTGTAGATATACCCCGGCATTTTTATTTTTACGCATTTCCCCACGGTTTTTAAACCTGTATTTTTATGAAAGGGCTTTTCCCCGTTTCCGTGCTACAGAGTATTTTAGAAAAAGGGTTTAGATGATGAAAACTTGTATGTGTTGTGCAGATCTTTGTGTTGAAAAGATAAGGTACAAGGCTGTAAGTTGCATGTCCCGTTCATATCGGCCCACAGTACCTGTTTCGTATGCTGCACAGGTTTTGGGATTTTCTGGCATGGATGAAGGAAATGAGCAGGACTCAAATGGAATTGAGGAATGCATGGAATGGTTAAAAGCACATGGTGCCTGCCTCGTGGAAGATGGCAATGGAGAGATGCAAATTGATACCAAGGTATGTGATATTGAATACCCCTATGCACCATGTTCTACAATAATAAAATACAGGATCTCGTTTTGATTGGCTTAAAAAGGCCATCTTCCATTTTGGTTTGTTTTATGCTTCTGGGCAAACTTTAAAAACGTACCGCGTGGTTTCACACTTTTGGGAAATGGGGTCTGAGAAATTTGGCAATTCGTTTAAGATGTTGGAGATGAACGAATATGGATTTTCCAGAATTGCCCTTGGCCACATAACAAGAATTACCCTAATTTGCTAACGGTTTCAAACCTCAAGAGTCCCTTTTGCCGAAAAATGAAAATTTCTCAGACCCTTTTTCTAAATGAAGATATTTTTTTTGAAGTTTGCCTATGCCTTTTTATTGCGGTGAACCTTTACGTTAGTTTAGCGATTTGAGTTGGTGTAATGGTTTTGATCGGGTATTGTGCAGGCTTCGTCTACTACCCTGTACGTGCCAGAACCTGATGACGCCGTTTCCCATGGAGACGCTACCCTTGCTGTTAACGATTTTCTGGCACGCGGACCCACGTAGCCTTCAACTGGTTTCATATGTAATTGGGTCTTTGATTCCGTTATAGGCAGAAAAGCGGGCAGCCCTAAACACGGATTTGAGTGAAAAGATGGTCACGGCTCGGTTGTGTTGCATTCTCGACTCGGAATTATAGAGGGGGAGCCAAGTGAAGTGAACTAATAGGGGGAATAGAGACAGAAGATGTATGAAATAGATGAAAGATTAGCCCCTTAGAATTAATTAATTGGTGTTGTAGAATGGCAAAGGCCCTGAGCTATACCACTATATAATATATCATTTGACTTAGATTCTTCCCTTTCTCTCTTTTTATTTCAGGTTGCTTGTGCTTTAAACAGTGATTCATTCTTTTTATTGGGGAAGATGAAGATTAGCCCCTGTTGTACCTTTTAGTGATCAAAATTCAGTGATTTTTTAAATAATGGATAGGTTCTTTAATTTAACCAATGTTGTTGTTTTAGGTTTATTTTTTCATGCAAATGGTGTCATTTTTGTTTAGTTAAAACACGTATAAATCTTGTGGTATTGTTCTTGTGAAGATAATACAAGTTTATTCGTCACTTTAAGTTGATCACATTAAATAATAAGAATATTGAATAGAATGTTCAGGTCTCGTTTGGTAATGCTGCTGTGTTTTTACTGTTGTTTGATATTACGGTTTGTTGTTGCTGTTCTTAACTTAGTGTTTGGTAAATGTATAATTCTCGGTTGTGGTTAGAGATTTAAATTATTAGAAATGACATTCTAATTAAATTGATAGTTAAATAATAAGCATTATTTAAAAAGGTAAGGAGGATAAAACTGGTAGAAACCTGGAAAGGATTTTTATAAAAGTTGATTTCCCAAAAGTTGATTTGTCAGTAGGTTTGAAAAGGATGTAGAAATCCTTGTAAAAGGCAACAACATTTATATTTTTATTCTTACTGAATATAAGACTTGTTCGTCGGGATGACCAGGTTTGACGGGTTTTTTTACTAAAAATGTTAATCCAAGTTTGGTCCAAGCTCATACTTTATAATTTCAGGTTCGGGTCAGGTTTACAAGATCATTCCCAAGCCCTATCTAAGCACATGAATATTTTTTTTATTAAACTAAATAAAAAAAGCATAAAATAATTCAAAATATATTTAAATTTTAAATATAATTGCATTTGGTTAAAATCTTTCATATTTAGTAACATTTATCGTAATCAAGTATATAAATTTAATAGGATAAAATATAAAATCTTAAAATAATTATAAATTTAGTGTATGAATATATAATAAATAAAATTATTTGTCGAGACGGACTCGGGTATTTATATAAAAACCAAGTCCGGTCTATAAATCTTCGAGCTTTGACATGTTCAGGCTCAAGTTCGGACTTAATTTTTTCAAAAAAGAATGTCCAAACTCGACCGGTTGAAACGGGTTCGGGCTGGCCCGAGCGGGTAACCTGGCCCATGAATAGATCTACTAAATACTAATTAATCTCTGTTTCCTCTTTGGAGGAGCGAGTCAGTTAAATTATGCTTTTTTTATTATAATAATTAATTGTGGTGTGAAAATTAGTTTTAAGACTTGAACAAGAGAGACATCAGGTAGCAGAAGAAACTTTATTTATTTAGTTTTTAGCACAGTTTTTCTTTTAAAATTTTTGGATTATTTTTTTTAGAAACAAATGTTAGTACAGTTATGTACTTGGTTGCTATTGATTCTTAAAGATACTATTATTGGTATCAACTATGGAACATGGTTGACTCGAGTAGTGAAGACTTCATTCTGCTTGAACTAGTAATCTCCGAGTTCGACTATTAAGGTACAGAAAAAATAAGCATTTAAGGTATAGAAAAAAAAACCGCTAATAAGAAGATAATCAGTCTCAGTGAAATACACCAAAAGATGCAGTTACTGCGGTACGGGTTTTAGGGCTCGTTTGGTTGGCGGAAAGACTATTCTGTGAAATAGGAGAAAAAAGAATGAAAAAAGGTGAATTATTTGCCCAGAATCCGTCGTCGGGATAGAATAGTTATTCCTAGTTATCATACACTCATGGAATAGCTCTTCCTCCTTCTCGAGAAGGAATAGCAAATCCATGAGTTTATGATAGCTAGGAATACCTATTCCATCCAGACAACGGATTTTAAGCAAAAGCTTAACCTATTTTCACCCATTTTCAATCGTTTTTCTCCTGTTCTACGGAATAACCATTCCGCTAACCAAACAAGCTCTCAATGTTTAATGCAATTGGTTTGAGTTTGAGTTGTTTTTCAAACGTTCAAATTCATGCTGCACATAAATCATCTATAGCTCCTTCAATACTTCAATCTATCTTTGTTTAATATTGTAATTGCTTACTATTCATATCAACAACCATTTTACCAAACAATTTTACTACGTCTCACAATTCAGCTTCAAAAAACATTACAATTAAAGAGTAATTATAAGCAATAACCTAAAATCATCCAATTGGATTGGAATTTTGATCAATTGTTCCCCTAATTGTTTTGCTTGGTTACTCTGTGTTTATTTCAATGGAAAATTCTGAAAAATTAAAAAAATTATCCAAATTGATTCCGAAACGAAGAAACATACAAATTCAATTCTATTCTTTAGCAGGCGCATTTTGAGATAAGGGCCAAACGCTAATTTTTTCCTTCTCATACTTTATATACAGAGCCGAAACCGCCGCTACAAAATACACCTGAATCAACACAATCGCCGGCGTATGATACTTTATCACACTTTTCCCCGTCGCCAGCTCCACCAACACCAACGCCGTCAGTCCCAACATTGCTATTCTTCCGTTTATTCTCTCACTGAACGAGCTAAACCCTAACTCCACTTTCATTCCACTTGACACCGCCTCCTTCAACGGCACTGGCGGCAGATACATTCCCGATCCCGAACTCGATTTCGATTTCCCCTTCTTAGCCTTTCTCATCTCCGCCTTTTTCCCCAATCCACTCCGGTTACGTGTTCGGATTTTTGAGAGACGAGCTTCGAAAGGATCCTCGACCGGCGGAGGCGATTCTGGTTGGGGATCATTGTCGTCGGCGGCGGCGGCGCGGGCGGAGAAGGAGAGGTGAGGCTTTGAATTGAAGCGAAGTGTGGACGGAAACGGCGGCTTTGAGAGGTGCAGAGATGGCGAGGTAAGCGTTGTGGCCATTGTTTTGGATAAGGAGATATGTGTTGATTTTCATGTAAGAAAATAACTATATTTGCTCCTTTTTTTATTAGATAATATTTATTTTTGTGGCGGGAATTTTGTGGAAGGTGTGAAGGTATTTTTGCCATTCTTGCATTCTACATATGGATTAATTTGTTTTGTAAACGTTGATTAATTTTAACAATCTGTTAATCAATATTATCAACACCAGAGACCGGCTGATTCAACTAAGATCGGAGTCAGGTTCGATTCAGTTAAAAAAAATGATCGATAGAGAATCGGGTTTAATCGGTTCGAACCAGTAAACCGATCGAAACTCCGTTTACTCTTTCGCTTCTATTATTTCGAACATTTCTCGAAATATTTGAAGAGAAATCAGTTGCTCTTCAAAAATTTAATGTTCCCTTTTCTCCTTAGATTTGTAATTTTTGTTCTTTATTAATAAAAATGGGAAAAAAACAATTTGGACATATGAAGAAACCAAAAGATGGTAAACCATTGGATACAAATATTTCATGGTATAAAAGGTGGAATGGATTAGGAACAAAATAAATAGAACAAAAAAATTCAAAAGAAAATGGGTTAAATATTTTAAAGAAAAGGTGTAAAATGAAGTAGGGAGAATCCAAGATGCAAAACTCATTTTATTACAGGGTTATATATGTTATGGGTCTAGGGTAGACCTGTTTGCAGGTTAGGTTACTCGCCCGACTTGGATCGAGCCCGCTTTAACTGACCGGGTTTGGACACTCATTTTTTTTAAAAACCCGGTATGAGTTCGAGCTAATCAAAACTCGGAATTTTGTAGGTTGGGCTTGATTTTTATATAAATACCCAACCCGGCCCGGTGAATAATTTTATTGACTTATTATATATTTGTACATTAGATTATAATTATTTTGAGATTTTATATTTTATCCTTAAATTTGTATACTTGATTACAATAAATAATACTAAATATTAAAGATTTTAAGTAAACAATGCAACTATATTTGAAATTTTAACTTATTTTGACTTATTTTATACTTTTTATTTTTAGTTTAATAAAAAAATTAATAACAAAAAAATATTCATTGGGTTTGGACTGGGCTTGGAAATGATCTTATAACGGCCCAAGCCCGAAGTTTTAAAGTATGAGCATGAGCCGAGCTTAGGTTAATTTTTTTAGTAAAAAACCCGTCAAACCCGGCCCAGCCTGCCGATGATTTATCTTTTTCTCATTTATGTTTGGGCTAACATATCCAACTTAATAGAATGTATTATTAATTGAGGGGTAAAATCTTGACAGGTTTTGGTTAGAATAAATCATATTATTATTATTATTATTATTATTATTATTATTGTTGTTGTTGTTGATTTTGTTGTTGTTGCTCTTGTTGTTCTCGTATGCCTATAATTGTCACTACATTATAAAAGAAGGAAAGAATAATATAATTATTTTAATATATTCAAAAGTTATATTTTTTATGGTGATTTCGTGATAACTTTTCATATATGTTTTAATTTAAATATTTGTTAAAAAAAATTATTTACGGTTGAGCCACTAAAACTCTGAGTCACTATGTTCATTGATTTGATATCCGGTCTGTCTTCAATAACATTGTTACAAATAATGACTATATTATTATGTGGGATTTAGAAAAAATTAAAATTGAAACCCAACTCTCAAATTCAACGGTAACATAAGAATCCAAATCCAACATGAACCTAACCTAAGTTGTGAGAGTAGTTTTGTCATTCTTGTATTGCATCGATTGTGAAAAATATGAAATAAACATGTATAGGAGGGATTAGCACCTAATAAGTGCAATCTTGTAAAATAAATACTTAGAAGATGTTGACTTACAATTTATTACCGGAGAGTGTTGTTTTAACCCAAGGCAAAATTTAGATTTCATAATTAACTTTTTTTACCTTAAAAATGGATTTCGGATCCATATTTTTTGTTAGAATTAAACAAAAAAAAAAAAACAAATTGTTAGAATTCAATTTTTCGACAAAAACTGTTGTTGAGTTTGTAGTCTCAACTGCAACCTGTCTAAAAAATGGATTTAGACAAGTAAGAAGATGAGAAATATAAGACCTATCACGTGCTAAGAGGTGAATGCTACATGATAATATAATATAATAAATGCTATAAGACATGTGTATACATTGGAAATGTTGTATGTTTCTTTTTTTTTTATTTTTTTAATATATAAGAACGTAATATAAGTTGTAGGGGACACATTTTCATTGTTAATAAAATTCATTTTGCTCATCCACTCTTGTATAATCATTTATCAAAATTCTTTTACTCACTTAATATTACTCATTATGCCTAATCAAACAACTTCTTTAACAATCATAATCATTTTAACCTAAGCTTAACCCAACTTTATCATATCGATATAAAAAGAACATACGCCACAAAGTATTTCAATATGTCTTTAGAGACATCCAAGATATGTATTGAAAAGTTGTTGGAGCATATTCATCATCCATAAGCATGTTGAAAGGGTATAGGGTAGGGTTCACATCACTCCACCGAGGAAATCTTCTAAAGGTATAATTGAAAATCACTTATCGTATTTGTTCTAATTAAATTAGTATGATAAAGATAAGTTAAAATTAAAGATTTAATATATTATGAATATTAAATTTAATTAATAAAAAGTCGACACACTAGTTTGCATTCTTAC
>CATIWQ010555962.1:0-11088 GCA_949673415.1 Euphorbia schlechtendalii | reverse complement strand
TGAACATGCAAACGTTGCAAGGCGGAATTTCAAAACTTAAAATTAACCTAAGGATCTCCTAAGCATGCCATGATTGATATAATCTAGGTTAAAATGTTCCATAGATGCTTTTAGGTTTATAAAGCTTATAAAAGAAACCTAACATCTAAGTTTAGAGCATTACAAGTTGATGCGTGCTTTCTCTCTTTTGGTGATGGTGTTCCCTTAGAGAAATTCGGCAGAACTTCGTTAGCACGAGTTTCCAAACTAGAAGAGCTTCTACGATTGATCCACACAGATCTTCACCGACCAAAACCTCGTTGAGGAAGAACCCATTAGTAAATAGCAGTTGCTAAACTGCTCGAAGACCAACCTGAAAATAAACCGAGAAGGCTCACTTTAAAGAGAGCCTTCAAAAAAATTCTTCGTTTGTTTGAAAAAACTCGTGGAGGATCTCGCACAACGAACGAAGAGATAGATGTCGAACTCATAGAGAAATGCTGAGCTGAAATTCAGATGTGTGTAGAATAATGAGAGACGGGAGGCCTATATATAGGGAAAAAGGGGAGTGTTAGACTCCCTCTTGCAGGGTAGCCGCGCAGGCCCCACTTCGAACAACTCGTGTTCGTTTGGGGCCCACTTGAAATGGGAAAAGCTCTCTTACTCTGCTCTGTGTAATTTTTCCCCTATTTTCTCTTTATTCTCTTTAATTATTAATTCGATCCAACCAATTAATAATTATTCTAAAGAATTTGACAACTTATATTTTCAGCATAGACCTAGTCTATAGGTTCTTTACTTAGTCCGATAAAGAACCAAAGTGTGCGACCTCATAGGATCCCAAAGTATAGAGCTGCTAGAGGTTAACCTAAACTTGGCTTCCCATATGGGAACCTTTATTCTCAGTGTTCCAAACCAATATGGAACCTGATAGCTCTAGACAATCAAATGGGCTTTCTAGCAAAGGCTTATGATCCCTTGATACTTGGAACATCACGTGCTTGTGACTTGATCTGGTTTTGCAGTAGTTACGAATACAATACACTCATTCCATTAGGTTAAGTATCATCTAACTTATTGAGCTCGGATTAAGTGTCAGGCTATCAACTCATGTAATACCCGCTTGTTCACGAAGAACACCACTCGGCCATTATGTATTAAGATTGACTAGAAACCCATTGTGAGCACGTGATTTTTTAACAGCTTGTGCGTTCGATGATGATGGCTTTCGGGATTTTTATCCTTGAATCACACAATTTTCGATCATCCGATAATCTTCAAATGGGAGCTCTTTTCGTTAAAAAAAATATTTTTGGCCCTAAATAAATGTTTAGGACCATAAGAAAATAATTAAAAGGTCAAAGTGAAAATTTAAAGGCTTAAAATACTTTTAAGGGGCATAAATAAATAATTAAAGGTCCAAAATAATCTAATTAAATCATTTTATTTTAAGAAAATATATGTATATATTTTTAAGGAAAATAAAGAGAGAATAAATTTGTATATATAAATAAAAATATATTGATAAAATAATAAACAAATAGTGGCCTTTGGGCCTAGCTGAACTCACCAAAAACCCTTTATAGGGATAAAGGGGGATTCAAAGAATTCCCCCAATAAATATGGGGTCTTTTTTTTATTTTAGGGGATCGAAAAAAATAAGATAGAAATTATTTTCTTCTAAAAAAATATTTATTTTTTATCGATAAAGATGGATATTTTTTTACTGAAAATTTTATTTTTTCTTGATAAAGTAATTCTGATTTTCTTTCTTCTTTCTTAGAAATTCTTTGATTATATTTGGATCCAAAACAAGTTTGGATTCTGAACTTTATTATTTTGAAACCAAATTTTTTCCATTATTTTTTTTTCAAAAAAATCCTCAGGTATTCTCGGGCCTAAAACAAATTTAGAGTCCGAGTCTGAATATTTTTAGAATAAAATAACACATTTTCACCAATTAAATCAAAACGAACGAGTAGCACTCCCAAAAATCAAACGGATTGATCGACGTGGATTTGCACCGAAAGGGTTAGCCTCTGAGTTCCTAGAGTTGCTTCTTCTCGTGAATTCTTTGTTTTATTCGTTGTGTTGACCTAGGAGTTATTTTTATTTTTCTTTTATTTAATTAAATTGTTTATATTATTTAATTAAATTGTTTGTTTTATTTAATTGTATCATGTAAATTTTCTTCCTCCTCTTCATTTTAATTTATTTAATTGTGGAGTTTCTCCAATATGTATGTTAGATTACCCCACGAAGGGAATTAAAATTATTTCCGGATAACAGACCTCACCTTTTGCCATGCGATCATCTTCACTAATAAAAAATTACCAACATATTTGTAAATAAAATGAATTGTTTTATTTCTAAATAAGAAATTTTTAATCGTTGATATTTTTGTTAGGCCACACGGGCCTCGCCAAAATCAAATCGAGCATACGTGTAAATATTCATGTTGTGCTATATCTCATGTGCTAGCCTTTGTGGATGTAGGTAGATTAGGTTAAATATATGCCTAGATTTTATTTTCCTTCGGGTATTTCAAATATTTTTACGGAAATTGTAATTAATAGGTTAGGCAGGTAGTTGCATCCCCCAAGTTTTGTAATTTATTAATTTATTTTTTCGCATTTATTTACTGCACTATGTATGTATTTATTGATTTCCGCTTGCGCGTTAAATCATACATTATGAACTCGAAAATAACAAAAGTGCGAATATGCACAATTAAGACGTACGGTTTTCTGTAGATGTAATATAAAGTGATCCAGTAAGAAGTAAGCAACTTATCCCAAATCCGAATCTCTGTCTTAGTGGACCATCCCCGGATGTTAAGCCTTTCATGACTCTAATTCCTAGAAAAAGTTAATCCAGGTGGTGACTCTACACTAAGAGATGGCGGATTCGGGTTTGACCAATCTAAAATGTTTTCGCTTTCTCTTTCAAACCTTTCCGGGTCCACAACCCGGTAATTATACTTTCAACAAAAAAACACCCCGGTGGACCGCGCCTCTCATTTACGCACTCTTGGCCCATCGCTCTCCGTGTTGTCCTCTCACACCTATTCTATCAATCTTATACTCCGATCAGAGGTTTATGAGTGTGTCACTTCAACAAGGGGCCCTAAGATACATCTCTCATTATATCACTATATCAGGAGAGATGGATCCCATCTTGACTACTCAGCTTACCAACATATGATCATCACTATACCCGTAATCACCCATGTCATCTTGATCGCCAAGGTATGAATAACTATGACCCAAAGTATAAGAACTCTTACACAAGGTAACTAGTATCTCAGGTCTGAGGATACTTGTACTGCTACTGCAATAAGATATGACACCAACACATGGATATAGTTATTTTTGAGTGTCTGTATTATATCGATCTCTAATGTATTACCCAAATACACTCATGTGTTAACTCAAGGTACCACCTTTAACTAGTGAGATCGGCTGCTTGGATCTAATCCAAGAAGTAAGGCTACACATGCTAGTCTGTCTGTTCCATTGATGTCTAATTTCAATGAAACTATGACTAGGGATATTTAGACTATTCATAGTAACACTTTGTCCTACGTAAACATATCCTTAGTCCTACGTAAGTAATTAAGGACTAAAACTATCCTTCAAAGTGAGATCACCTTCTCCATATAATAAAAACATATCCTTAGTCCTACGTAAGTAATTATGGATAGTTTTAACGGCCATCCAGTGCTTCTCACCTAGGTGAGATTGAAATCTACTCGTGATGCTTAATGCATGTGAGATGTCAAGCCGAGTGCATACCATAGCATACATGATGGAACCTATCATTGAGGCATAGGGGTATTCCATTCATTCGCAGTCTCTTCTCTTGTGTTCTCGGACACTTAAATTTAGAAAGGTTAATCCCGTGAGATATTGAGAGATAACCCTTTCTTAATTGCTCAAGGTTAAATCTAGCCAAAACGTTGTCTATGTATGTACTTTGCGAAAGACCTAGCAGCCTTCTAGATCTATCTCGGTAAATCTTTATACCGAGTATAAAAGCTGCTTTTCCAAGGTCTTTCATGGAGAACTTCTTTGATAACCATGACTTAACTATCTGAAGTTTTCTATCAGTAATATGCCATCGACACATAATACAAGGAAAATGATCGCACTCCCACTAGCCTTCTTATATACACATGGCTCATTAGCGTTTGACACAAAACCAATTTCTCGGATTATCTCGTCAAACCTAATATTCCAACTCTTCGATGCTTGCTTAAGTCCATAAATGGACTTCTGCAACTTGCATACCTTTGAGCCATCCTTGGATGTAAAACCCTTGGGTTGTACCATAAACACATCCCTGTCCAAATTCTCGTTAAGGAATGTTATCTTCACATCCATCTGCCAAATCTCATAATCGTAATGAACGGTGATGGCAAGGAGTATCCTGATCGACTTCAGAATGGCCATCGGTGAAAAGAACTCATCATAATCAATGCCTTCTTTTTTACTGTACCTTTTACAACTAGTCTTGCTTTATAGGTAACTATGTCATTGTCCATGTCATTTTTTCTTGAAAATCCACTTGCATCCTATGGGCCTAATCCCACTTGGAGCATCAATCAAGCTCCAGACTTGATTTTCGTACATGGAGTCCATCTCCAGCCTCATGATTGTAAGCCATTTTTTTGGATTCTAAGCCTTCCATTGCCTCCTTGTAAGTCCTGGGCTCATCATCTTCTATAAGAAAGAGATTTTTACCATCAGAGATGAAAACCCGTATCACTCGGGAGTGATTGGAGCCCGGCCTAACCTACACAATATCGGTGTTATAGTAGGCTATTCCATGCTTACACTATCTTGTGTAACAGTTGTAGGTATAATCAGTTGATTGTCTATTTGATCTTCTTGAGTGCTCAACTCTAGATTTCTTCATCTAGCTTTCACAAGTATATGCTCCTTCTCGAGGAATTGAGAATTTTTGGAAACAAGAACTTTTTGTTCCTTGGGATCAAAGAAGGCCTAACCTACGCATGTCTGAGGATACTTGTACTACTACTGCAATAAGACATGACACCAACACATGGATATAGTTATTTTCAAGTGTTTGTCTTATAGCATTCTCCAATGTATTACTTGAATACATTCATGTGTTAACTCAAGGTACTACCTTCAGTTCGTGAGATCGGCTCCTTGGAACTAATCCAAGGAGTAAGCCTACACATGCTAGTATGTCCGTTCCATTGATGTCCAATCTCAATGAAACTATAACTAGGGATATTTAAACTATTCATAGTAACACGTATATGCAGTTCTCACACCACATAGCTCCCACTATGTCGTCACACTTTTACGCTATGAAGTAGTCATGGACTTTGTCTCATTAATGCGTATATACATATATAATACTATATATATATGATATCAACGAGATACATAAATAAACAGAAAGCACTGATAAGCAACAAACATGCCTTAATTATTATTAATAATAATTCGAAACTATTTGTACATTATAGCTAATAAAAATATATCGTCCTTATTGCTTCTAGGACATACATCATGTCTAAAAATTTTGGTGGGTGAATCTCTCAATAGGTTTTTTTACATTCACAAAACTTGAATATGAAATCTTGCTTGAGCATAGGGGAAAGCAAGAAACCTAACGAACTGAACCGAACCTAAGAACCGATCTAATTTGGTTCGGTTCTGGATTCTATTATTTTGCTATTTTGGTTTTAGGTTCGGTTCTTGATTTTTGAAAAAAAAATCCAAATAAACCAAGGAACGGACCTAATTAACCAAATTAAGGTTTTCTTCTCCTTCTTCCTCGGTAACCTAATTGACAGCATATTTAGGCCAATGTGATGGTTCTGCTTGTATTGAACAAATTAAAACAATAGACAATGTATATATTAGCAATTTATGTTTTCTTCTTCTCTTTCCTAGAATTTGCTATGTTTTCTTCTTCTCTTTCCTAGAGAAATTTGCTCTAGCAGTATGACCAAGATTCCTAAAGTAATTTCACCGAAAAAAAATTCCTAAAGTATTGGTGCAACTGCTACTGAGAAGGAAATGTGTATACTACCAGATCACTGCTACATGCTACAGAGAATACGTTTTCCCTTTGATTTACGATAATTGTTATTCATAAAAAAATTGTTTCATGTTTTTAGGGTGTGTTTGGAAACAAATCCAATAAGAAAATGAAAATGATTGAATTGAATTGAATTCACTCAAGAGAATTCAATTGATTGATTTCTTAAACAAATTCTTTTGTTCGAAAACTTCGTTTATATTAAAGAATTTAATTGATTGTTAACTAATTAATATATTAAACATTTTTTCAAAATAATTTATACAAGTATTTCGACTCTTTTAACTAGAAGCATATGAGAATGTAAAATGTTGATAATAATTTTCATAGCGATAACTTAAATGAATTCCTTCGAAATCTTGTAACTTTTTGCAAGATTTCTATTCCTTACGTTCACAAGAATTCATATATTATATGATTTGAATTATATCAATAATTTTTTGGTTCTAAACAAATGAATTTGACAAAGTGAATTCAATTGAATTCTTTTAAAATTGACCTTTCCAAACACATTAGTGTTCTATTTTTTCTTTGTTTGTGTTGCTTTATGTTCCTTCGTAGTAGGTATTATTAAAAGGGGAACGTTTTGACACCTTAAGTTTTAATTTTTTTAATAAAAAAAATATTTTAGTTTATATCGAACCAAAACCGAACTGAACTGAAATATTTAGATTCGATCCAGACCAAACCAAATTCTATTAGGTTCGGTATTAGATTCCCAGCTTTCCTGTTATTTAAATTTTTGGTTTATTTAATTAGGTTCGGTTCTTGAAACAACGAACCGACCAATACTCTTCCTTACTTGATGGATAATAAATAGCTTACCACATTATATATCAAAATATATACTTTAATTTGTTTAATTTTATGATTATTGCCTCATTTATCTGATTTACGTAACGATAATTTCTTTAAAGCCTCCAAAGTTGGATACATAACCTTAATTGGCACGTGTTTATCATTCCCCTTAATTGTCACACGTGACAAAATGGTTTTGAAAGGCGTTTTTCTCTTTTTTTTTTTTTCAAAATTTAAAAATATCAACAAGCAACGCAATTGGCTAAAACATTTCCTTTGTTGTAGGAAAAAAACATTCCAAAATAAATGGGGATTCCATTGCGACGAAAATTCAAAGATGGTATCTTAATTTTTTAAAATTTTCCTTTTGATAAAGGTGTTGTCTTAAATGGGTAAAGCTATTAAAATCATGATAGAAGAAAAAGCCACTTTTATCCGCTTATTCAGTAGTACCTCAAGCCCCGATCAAGATTGCTAAAACAATACCATGTAAAATGTAACAAATTATGAGTTTATAATCTTCTGCTGTTAATTTATTATGTTTCGTAATCGAATATTGCATTTTTAAATTCAGTATTTATATGATTTTTATATTGAATTAAATCACTGGTAGAAACTTGTAAAAATTTGATATTACTTCGTATTAATTTTTTATTCACTAAATGCCAAATCGATGTTCAGATGAGTATACTATGATAAACTACAATGCAACAAAATAAATTTTTGCAAAATAATACGATGACTAAGGTCTCGTTTGTTTCCAAAAAAATATTTTCCAAACTTTCCTGCGTTTGTTTGATTCAGAAAATAAGTCAAAGAAAAATATTGTGCAAGTCAACATGAAATTGTAGTGTAAATAATGAAATATATTTTCCCATACTTTTTTATTTCACCTCCTCCACTATTACCACCTTCACTTCTTCCACTCACACCAACATATCCATCACTATCTCCATCTCACTACCACAAAAATCACCACCACCTCCTCCGTCCACCGCCACCACCACCACCACCACCACCATTTCTTCCATCCACATGAACACATTTATCACATCCTCCACCCTATTATCGCCATTACAACCATCACCACCCCTTTCATTCGCCGCCGCCGCCACCACCATCACCACCACCGCTCCCTCCACCACCAACCACACCAACACTCCCACTTCTTCCTCAACATCGCTATCGCCACCATTACCACATCATCTACCCCGCCACCACCACTTCCTCTACCTATATTACCACCACTTCTTCCACCCTTTCATCACCACTACCTCCACCGTCACCATCAAATCCATCTCCTTCATCTACATTTTTTTTATATAAAATGTAATTAATGCTTAATATAATCTATTTTTTATATAATAATCACACACATGCGCGCTCGCGCACGCACGTTAAACTAGGATTTTGTATAGTTAAATTTGTATTTGGAAAATATTTTTCATAATTGTAAACAAATACCAGAAAATATTTTACAGTGATGTAACCAAACATAGGAAAATATCTTATTTTCCTGCATAATATTTTCCCTTGCACAACATTTTTCCTTTCACAATATTTTCCTGCAAACAAACGGTGCCTAACTCTTGCAGATATAATTAACAAATTGAAAACTAAAAAAAAGTAAAAAGAGAATAAATTTAACGACTTTGCGTATAGAGGGCACTGTTTTAAAAGGCGGTCAAGATGGCCGCTTAGGCGGAGATTTTTGGAACACCGTCTCGATTTTATATAATCGGGCGGTCAAGGCGGAAAGTGTCGCCAAAACTTAGAAAAGCATCACCAAAGACAAGAAAAAGTGTTACCAAAGCCTAGAAAATGTCGCCAAAACCTAAAAATTTATCGCCAAAGCCTAGAATTATGAATTTTTAATATTATTATATAAAAAATTTTTGTGCTAACTAAATTTATTATTTAATTCATTAATAAATATTATATATTTTAAAAAACTAATCCGCTTAGTCCCCGCCTAGGTCTCGATTAATCCTCGATCAATCCCCGCCTAGCCCCCGGAGGTTTTAACCGCCCGACTAGCGCCTAGAGATTTTTAAAACACTAACAAAGGTAGAACTATAAGCCTTAGAAGATAGAGGATCCAAAAATTGGGATAAAAAGGTATTCACTTTGCCAATAAAAGCAATGTGGGATTAGTTCTGAGTCTCACTTTTACCATTACAAAGCCAATTCTTCATTTAGCTTATCCCACATACGATTTTAAAAAGGAAAAAAAATTAAGCAATTGCTTAGAATTTGTTTAAAAGTTGGTTTTTTTACATTTTCAACATCAAACTATACTTCTAAGTATTTAGTTACGATTGTAATTGTTTTTGAGATACAAAGATTATCACTAACAACAAATTAACGATTATCAATAACCAAAGCAAAAAAAAAACAATAATGAAACTAAAAGGTCTTAAAACATGCCTAACTTTTAGAAAATCAAATGAACATAGCTAATCAACCGTTAAAAATTTTTGGTGCTTGTGATTTTTTTTATGTAAAAGTGTTCCAAACATGTTTACTAAAATTTGACTCACTTGCTAAGAAAACCTCAATTTGCTAAAAAAAAAGTTAAATCCAACACCTTATCCACTAAACCTTTTTTGACATTGATTTTGAAAAGTTTAGCAATATTGGCCCCTAATCTTTTTATTTTCAAATTTTTGGCCATTTTGTAAGAAATTAATTATATGTGAATTGTAAGTATGTAACTGAGACCAGTGAGATTCTCTTATTTTCTAAGAATTTTTTTCGATAAATATGAAACATTTTTGTCAATTTTGTTGATTGTAGAGTTTGAACTCACACCTACATTTTTTGAAAGAGTGGTGGTCATTACAACAAAGACTAGTGGTTTATTTTCTAAGATTAATGGAGCTATATATTGAGTAGCAAATCGCTAAACCCAGTCCCACATAACTCTAAATAAAAAAATAGAAATTAAATTTTGGAAAATATGACAGTAAAATTAACAATCTTCATTAGTAAAGGTTACAGTAGCCTAAATTGCCTTTATTAGTTTTTGTTTAACTGTTTTATTTGAATCATTTTTATTTCAAAAATAGTAGTTGACCTTTGTAAACTATGCTTCTTTTCAAAAAGAACTATTTAAAATTTGCCAGAATTATTTAGAAATAATACCTCAAAGTGTGATAGTGTGTATGTAAGGGAAAGTATTTAAATATACATGGTAATTAAGGTAAAACTAAAGTGCAATAGCTTTTAAAAATATAGGCAGGTATTAGGAGAAAAAATTGATTTTTTAACATAATTTTGTACTTTTCAAAATCATGCTATTAATTAAACTTGTTATGAGATATAATGGCGAGTTTTTGTTTTTAAATAAGACATGACACCTCAGAATATATGAAAGTGACGCCTCATAACATATGAAAATGATCATAAAGTACTACATACATTGTTCAAAGTTATATATCAATATCAACCTACCTTATTTGAACCTTTCCTACATGGTACAATTATACATAAAAATCTTTAAATGGTTCGATCCTATTTAACAAGAACACACTCAAACATGAGAAAAAATGGATTTGTTTTGGAAATAAGCTCAATATCAGAACTTTGATTGTGGCCAATGGAAATAACACCTTTTATATATAAATCATTTTCTTAGAGCACATCGAATGCTAATGCTTAGGAAGATGCATGTCTTGTTTGGTTGCAGAATGGAATTGAAAAGAAAATGAAAACGTTAAATATGATACATGAGTCCGACGTCGGAAGTGGTACTTATTCCTAGTTTCCATAGGAATCACGGAATAACTATTTCTTCATTTAAAAAATGAACAGTTATTCCCGTGATTTTCATAGAAATTAGGAGGAGATATCCGTCCAACGTCGGAATCATGCATCATAATTGATGTTTTTACATACGTTTTCTATTCTATTTCATTATATTCTATTCCGCCAACCAAACGAGCAGTAATGTTATAACATATCATCAAACATGATTTTCCCGTAGTTAAAATTAATTCAGTTTAGTTCATTAGTACTTAGATATAAATCTTTGTTTAAATAAATTTATATATATCAGTTAAGTTCACGTCAATTCTTATAAAAATTTTTAACTTTTGCAGAATAAGTAATAAAGGTCAAGATTAAAATAACTATCGGCATGCCTCCTTGTCTTTAATTACTGACTAGCAAATATGAATTCTTTTATGGAGAATTGAAAAATCTTTATCATGTTCATGACTATTATAAAAGTCA
>CATIWQ010555927.1:0-32774 GCA_949673415.1 Euphorbia schlechtendalii | reverse complement strand
TTTAGACCCGAGGATATCTGAGGATTTAAGAAGAAAAGATAAAAAGATGAAGAAATTTGAGTAAAAGATGAAGAAATTTGGGATCCAAAAGTGTTTTGGATCCGAGAAAAAATAAGAAGAAAGTAAGAAATATTGTTTTTTATATTTTGTTCTGAAAGACAGGATTTTTCTCCCTGAATTTTCAGGCCTCGTGTACCGAAAAAGACCCGATAATTTATAGAAAAAAGAAGTCCCGAAAAATCCAAAACATAGAGCCTCACCGGCGAGGGGTCTCGCGCGCGAGGCTCCCTCGCGCGGGGCTGCCTCCGCGCGAGTCTCCCTCGCGCGAGCCTGCCTCGCGCGAGGCTCCCTCGAGCGAGGCTGCCTTTGCGCAAGGCACCCTCGCGCGAGCCTGCCTGGCGCGAGGCTGCCTCCGGGCGAGGCTCCCTCGCGCGAGCCTGCCTCCGAGCGAGCCTCCCTCGCGCGAGGCTGCCTCACACGGGTTTCCTCCGCGCGAGGCTGCTTCGCTATCGGGATTACGTCTCTTTTTATATTTTATTATTATTTTTTTATTTATTATATATTTTTTTGTATTTTTTATTTAGTTAAATAATTTTATCTAAAACGTCCGAGGAGGATTCCCATTTGAAGATCGTCGGATGGTCGAAAATCATGTGATTCGAGGATAAATTTCCCGAAAAGCCGTCATCATTGAACGCGCGAGCTGGTATAAAATCCCGTGCCCACAGCGGTCGTGACTTGTTTACTTCAGAAATAGAAGATTGCCAATCAAAGATTCACGGTCATGACATGTATATCGTGGTCGCGACATGGACGGTTTTCTAGTATTATCTTTTTAACTAATAACCTCCAGATAAGCATGATCAACCGCCATCAACTACCAACGAACAGATGCCTATCAGGAGTCAACCAATCATGAATAGGTGTTTATCCATTGTGAATTACATCAATGCTTCTCAACCAATCACAATGAAGAGATGCAATCTTTCACCAATGGACACAAACCTTCGTTTGGATAGGCGCAACCCTTCAAACTCTATAAATAGGGTTCCAATCCTCTTCAATTTCATTCATTCAAGAAGTCCAGTGGATTAGTGTGGCATAGAGTGTAAAAAGTGAGAGAGAGAGATATAGTGTGTGTGTGTGTAGATAGAGTCACTACGTTCTTAAGTGTTAGCGAGAAAATGTTTAAGTGATTCGAATCCTTGTTTCGATCATTACATTTCTCTATATTCTCGAGCGATTGTTGTATAAGTGTACTTGCAAATCACTTATCAATAAAATTTTTCGTTCTTCAAAATTCGTTTGTTCGATATTCGCAAAGAATAGCATCCTAGCAAAGGTTCTGTACGGGCCGAGACCGAATTCAAAGCAGACGCAAGAATTGCGAGAATTGACGACTCCCATTAAAGAGTGGATACGGTTTGATCAACTTTAGCTTTCACTTGCATACCTTATAACTTTACTTTGCTTTCTACTTATACTTTCTATTTCGAAGTTTATGATATGTCTATATGTCATAATGCGTATTTCGTGCTAAGTCTTTTATGTTAATCAAGTTATATGCATTGGCGTTAATTTTAAGAGTAGTTTCGGGGTTAACAATATCGTGTATAATCACTGGATCTATGATATAACGCTGTTTAGTAAGCAAACATTTTTGGAATGGTAACTTGCTAAATGTGGCTATGTGAGAGTGACCCGTATTAAGCATAGTATAGATGTTGTCCAGGTTTTCATAATTGTCTTAATTCGTTTACGATAGGTTTAGAAAAGTCATTTCATGTGTTGCTCTACGGTGAATCATTGAACATCTGAGTGTTTTGAACCGAGTCTATTAGATTAGTCTAGTGCGTCGTAACATCTTTGTTGATCTTGCATGTTTTCTCTGCTATACTTGTTTGTAGTGAAAATCTATGTATTTAGAGTCTCTCATCTATCACATCTATATTTACTCAACTTTTCATTCTAATCTTCCTATAAAAAAAATCTCAATTCTATTTTTATTTTCTTATTTTAACTTTCCCGTATTTATCTTTACACCTGGTTTCTTCCCTGTGGGTTCGATATCTTTTAAAACTACATCGCAACTGTATACTTGCAGTTATCATCATTTTTCTATTTGATAAGAGGTATTGACAACACCTACATTTTTCATGAACAAGTTTTTGACACAATTATTTGAGGATAAGCCTTACGAAACATGTGTAGCCAAGTCTCACGAACAAGTTCTTGGAACCATTAGTTATTAAACTTATCAGTGGAAAAGTGGTGAACAACTAGGTTCGCTTGTGCCTTATGTAACGCTGCATGGGCCTTCATGGTAAACTCAGAGTCATTCCTTCCATAATCAACCTCCACTACCGAGCCAGTAGAGACCAGCTTCTCCCCGTCCACTGTGCGGAGCCATTTATGTTCATCAGTAATCATATTCTTCTTTATCGTGGCTCGTATCGAATTATCATACAATCTCACAGGGGGATCTATGCTAGCGTATGTAAGAGGGCAGAAAGTCTCTGTGTGTTTAAAGGAGCCACATATAAGGCATATTGATGCCAATCGCTCATACTGGAATTGGGCAGTGATTACATTACTCTCGTTCACTTTTAGTTTCATTCTTCGTTTAATTGGTTTGTGGACATTGACCATTACCCTAACCCAGAGATATAGCGGATAAGCCATCTTAAAATTGTTTTCGTCGACCTCCATGAAACTGCCCACAAAGTTTCCCATAACCTCACAGATTTGAGTTGAGATATAACCAATTGGAACACTGAAAATCTGAATCCAAAAGGGAACAAAAGCCAGCTGTACTTTTTCCGGGTCTTCTCCTTGCTTCAGAGGGGCTAGAATTAGGAGTTTCATATTAAAGGACCAAGGGGACTTCCTCCACACCCTATCGTAGTCATTCACATGGAAGAACTTGAAGACATACCTGTTTGGCGATCTCAACTTTGTTATATGGACTCCCTATTTTGGCTGCCATACATTCGATAACGTTATGGCCATGTATTTTTCGGTGATTTCATTGTCTGCTTGAAACTCTCCAACAAAAAGAAATTCCGGACATTTTGGGGGTTGCAACTGGATCTGAAAATCAACTTCATCCTCCTCCGAGACAGTTAAGGCGTTATATTGCTCACGTAAGGCTTCGATATCATCCATGGGTGATGAGTAACTGATCGTAACATAAGGGAATCAAATCAAAACAGTAGAATAGCAGGGAAAATCACTGACTGCGTCGCCGTCAGACACAAACCCTAGGGGTCAGTCTCTATTTATTTACTTTTTCTCTTTTAAATTCTTTATTATCACTTATCCAAATATTTGTACATTATATTTACTCCTTCCCTCTCTTAAATTTTTTCATTTCTTACCAAAACTATTTTTTAATTCTCTACTTCATTTTTACTATTTTTTAATATATTATTTATTTTTATTTCTTACCTAAACTATATTTTGTATTCTCTACTTTATATTTACTATTTTTAATCCATTTTCAGAAAAAAAATACCCATTCTACGTTTTTCACGTTTTCAACTCTCCTGCCAACAAATTTTGCATTTGTAAAAAATTTAATTTAAACAAAAATTATACTTAATTTATATTGTCATTTTTGTTTTGTAATAAAATTTGTTAGCATCGATTATTAATTTATTCGAATAAACAAATTTAGATGTGAATAGTGTCTGATATTTTTTAGAATAGGAATTTTAAGTTTGACCTCCATTCTTTGTATTGAACCTTTTCTTTTACATTTTTAGTATTTTATTTCGATGTTAAATACAATGTACAAACAGGGGTGGACCCAGGAAAATGAGGGGGGCTAAATTAACAAGTACATTTTTTATAATAGTTGGTTCATATTATAAATCAATCTAAAGTATTTTTCATGTAATTTTTGCGGATTTTTTTATTTAAATTTTAAAAGTTTGATTTATGTATACTAAAATTAATAAATGTTTTTTAATAGATAATTTATGCACCTTAATTTACAAATATTTCAAACTATTTGTAAAAATATGCTTCAAAATATGGTAAATAGCTTAGCTTATAGTGCTATTATAATAAGAGTCTACAAATCTTACATAGGTAAATAAGCTAAATTCTAATTTATACTTTCATGATTTGTTTACGATATATTAATATTTTGTAAACATGAGTTGATGATTTGTTGAGTGGATGAGACGGCTGGGCAGCTAAGTTTCAATGCAAATTGTACACGGTTTGAATCTTGGAATGTGCATTTAAAATTTTAACAAATCAAATTGAAAAAAAATATATGAGATGGGATTAGTGGGTTCCGAACTCAAGTTGTTTGAGGCGGGGTGGGGGGTGGCTAATGTCTTAAACAACTCTTTCAATCTATTCTCATGTCATTAATAATATCTATTATATATATAACCTAAAGGGGGGCTAGGATACCTATTCCCTATAGTGTGAGTCTGCCCCTGTGTACAAAGAACTATCACCATAATGTTATCATAAAAAAATTTATGTCTATATTGTAATACATTGATTAATTATAAAATAAAATTTTTTTTATTTTGTTTCATTTGTAATTCGGAACATCAGTTCAACAACAAATGTCAATGATTTTGAAATACAAAATCTGCATGAAGTTTGAGTTTTTTTAAATTTTTTCCTTTCACCTCGCTTAAACAAAACCTAAGGAATAATCATATTATACTTTTTTTTTTATCTTTTTGAATAAAATTTGTCATCATTCAATGAATTATTATTTCCAAATTTTGGTTCATCTTATTATAGAGGAAGAGAAAACAATCGATACTTAGTTACATTTTTCAATCAAAATTAATTATTAGTTTTTACCACCATTCTTATAAATAAATGCTTAGAGTTATATTTTAATTAAAAAACAAAATTCCAAAAAATATAATTAAATTAAGTTGGAAAATAAAAATAAAAATGATTTTTTTCTAAAACTAAACGTGCATGTAATTTTATTCATCATAAAGTTTGAGAGAAAAAGATATACTTGGTTATTTTTTAATCAGATAAAAAAATGATAAAAGAGGAAGAACAACACTTGAAAAGTTGGAGAATTTTTTATTGAAAAACTAAAATGCATAGATGTGTGCTTATCAAGAGAGGTGAATGTGTTTAGAAGTTGCTCGATAAAGCTTAGTATGAACTCAAAAAATTAATGTTCCATGCAATAATTATTAAGTTTTTATGAAATATAAATTAAGCAAACGTGCTTATTAAAAAATAAAAGATTACAATAAAATGAAAAATTCATATATACTATTGGAGGGAGAAAATAAGTGAGCAAAATGTTTTTATAAATAAAAAGTAAAATTAATATAATATTGTTTAATTTGGTATATTTAATTAGAAAGAATAAATTATTCATTACTAGTATTTAAAATTCATTAAAACAAGTAGATAAATTCAATGTTATTAAATTATGGATAATTTTACAATATATAGCAATACATGTCATGCATTGTAAAATTATTCCATATCTAAATATTTTTTCTCTCACTCCTTCTTAGCTCTTCTCTTTCTATCTTTAGAGTAAAATTACTTTAAAAAATCTTAATTCGCAAAATTATCAATGATAACAAAACGTCACTTTTTAGGTTGACGAGTCAATATAAATACCTGCCTATGTAAGTTTAGAGCAGACTAAAATTATTATTTGTCGTTAAGCAAAACTACCTAAGTTAGTTTAGAGCTTGATAAATATTTTTTGTCGTCGTCGAGCAAAACGATGTCCAAAGTAGTTTTTTATAAAAAAAATACTTGTTTTGCTCGAGACGATGTCAAAGTAGTTATATTTGAATATAAGTTGTTACAAGCTTTGTATTATACTACTATTATAGAATCATCCTAGTACCATTAGCATTTTGATTAATTATAATGTAGTAATCAAAATTTCCTTCAACACTATCGAATAGATAAAAAAATATTTCCTAAAATGTTATATTATTTAATATATTTAGTGTAATTTTAATGATCAAGAGCTATTTTAAGTTGGGATAAACTTTAAAAACATATTCTATAACCAAAATTATCATGGTGGAATTGTTTGCAGGTGAATAATATATTGAGTGCTTTTAATATGTAGAAAGTTTCAAAAAAGAGAGAGTTATTGGATCATGATTAGTAGAAAGAAACATTTCTATCATCAAAATAAGAAAAAGAAAAGAAATATACATTTCTTTTATTTTATGGAAATAAATAAACATGTCTAACATTGAATCACAATAACAATCAACTACCAACTAATTCGTTAATGAAAGAAAATTAGAACTTCAATTAGGCAAGAGTTTCCCATTAGACCAAAACAAGACAATACTCAGTGGTTAATTATGAACAACTCTGAAAGGATAAACAATTTTCTTTTGAAGCGCGTATAATATACATCCGTAATCCAACGAACTACTTAAGATCCCAGTTCCCAATGTTGATAAATCCATCCTCCACTAAGCGCGTGCATCACCACGCTCCTACTGTGAATTTGAGAATTACGGACCAAAATTAGTATTATAACATGTTTTCTTTCTGGTTATTATTCACAGGTGAAAGCAACTGAGAAAACCAAATTAGGATTATCACATGTTTTGTTTCTACTGTGTTCAATCAATCCCACCTGAAAAAACCCTAAGTCCGAGCTCACCGATTTTTAACATAGAAACAAGGGAGAAATTGTTTGAATTAATTGCAAGTGTGGAGCCACAAAGTTAAAAAAGAACAGTTTCTGATCTGATTTCTGCTACCTCTTTGATTTTCTCTATCTTCACCATTTTTGTATCATTGGTTAGTTAACCAACCAACCTTCAAACAAAATAACCCCAAGATCCCAACTTCCCTTTTTCTTCCCTTTCCCCCCTTTCAATTCAACTGAAATTGTAATTTCCCAAATCTTCAATTTCCGAAATTCGTCCAAAAAATTTGAATTTGATTTGAAATTGTGCTGACATATGCCCCATCAGGCTGTTGATCAAGGAAAAGAACCAGAAATAGACCCGGATTTAATTTGATTATTATGAGAGCAGAGAAAAGATGGCTTCTAACTCTCTTCTCTGCTGCATTTCTTTCTCTTCTTTTTCTTTTGTTGTACTCTATTTCAGCTTTCAGTGCTTCCAAATCCTTCCCTTCCGTAGTTCGACATGGTTCTCACTACCCGCCTTCTTTTGCCTATTACATAACCGGCGGCCGCGGCGACGGCGACCGGATCATGCGGCTGTTGCTCGCCGTGTATCACCCGAGGAATCAGTATTTGCTTCATTTGGGTGCCGAGGCTTCTGACGGGGAGAGGTTGAGGCTTGTTGCGGCGGTTAACGAAGTTCCGGCGATAAGGGCTTTCGGTAATGTCGAGGTTGTCGGGAAGCCGAGCCGGCTGTCGTTTATGGGTGCTTCTCACGTGGCGGAGACGCTTAGGGCTGCGGCTATTTTGTTAAAGGTCAAATCTTGGTGGAATTGGTTTGTTGTTTTGAGTGCATCAGATTATCCCTTGCTGACTCAAGATGGTATGTTCTGTTTCTTAATTTCCCCCAATTTGGTTTTAAATTGAGTTTGTGATTAGGGGAAATTGTAAATCTGGGTCTTATTAATTTTTCAGCCTTGATTTTGAGTTGCCTTGCCTTGGATTATTCTTGAACTTTCGTGGAATTGCTGAATTGTGTTTGATGGTCTTGAATTCTGAAAATGTTATGTTTGTGGTGGAAGTTTGATGCTGAAAGCTTTGGACAGTTTGAAGGACACTAATACCAGGATTGTTTCTGGTTTTCGAAGTTTTCTATCGGCCTTTTGGTATTGCTTTTTCAAATTGTTGTATTAATAGTTGCTTTCACAGTTTTCTATAGAACTACATAAATTATTTTTGAACAACGCATCAACGGTTCTTCGTACTGTATAATTAGAAAATGTTTGATTTTTTTTCCAAAATTAACTCTGGTGTTTATTGAAAAAACTTGAAAATATAACTTTTCAAAAGAGCAGTGTGGGAAAGTGAAGCCAAACTGACCCTAATTGGGTTATTTGCTTCATTGATTGAGCCATCCTTTTTGCTCACATTTTATGCTTACACTTAACAACCTTGGTTACCATAGACGAGCTTTGTGATTGTATTAGCAAGAAATTTGACATAGAAGTTTTTATTGTATTCTATCACCTGTATTTCTTAACCATACTATTCTACTTTTTTGACAGTTTCTCGTTATTTTATTGTTTCAGACTTGTCTCATGCATTCTCCACTATTAGCCGAGACCTCAATTTCATAGACCACACCAGTGACCTTGGTTGGAAAGAGTAGGCAACTAAAATCCTTTATAATTTTTAATTGTATTCTATGGTAAACAACAAATCTAACTCCATATTCTCCCATATACGATACAGATCTCAAAGGTTCCAACCTATTGTCGTTGATCCCGGAATTTACCTCGCAAGGAGGACTCGGATTTTTCATGCTACCGAGAAACGACCAACACCTGATGCTTTCAAAGTATTCACAGGCAAAGTCAAATTCTCATTAGTCAACGCTATATTAAGCCAAGGGTCATAAATTGTTGATTTTACGTGAAAAAAACCGTTCTTTATCCTATTGCAGGCTCCCAGTGGATAATCTTGAGCCGATCTTTTCTCGAGTACTGCATAATGGGTTGGGACAACCTTCCAAGAACCCTCTTGATGTACTTCAACAACGTGGTCTTGCCCGAAGAAGGTTATTTCCATTCGGTCATATGCAACACGCCCAAATACAAGAACACCACGGTGAACAATGACCTCCGATACATGGTGTGGGACAATCCCCCGAGAATGGAGCCCCGTTTTCTCGAAACCGCCGATTACGATCCGATGGTCCATAGCGGGGCGGCGTTTGCGAGACAATTCAAGAGGAACGATCCCGTTCTCGACATGGTCGACTCGAAGATATTGAAGCGCCGTTCCAATAGACCTGCTGTTGGCGCATGGTGCAAAGGGCGAAAGAGCTGGTGGATGGATCCGTGCTCCCGATGGGGCGATGTGAACGTCGTGAAACCCGGGCCCCAGGCTAAGAAATTCGAGGAGGCTGTTAAAAATCTTCTCAACGACTGGAATTCGCAGATGAATCAATGCAAATGAAAGGGTGGGTTGGAAGGGTTATTGTGTGGGATAAAGTGCGAAAGTTTTGCATTTTGAATTTTTCGGAAAGATGACCGATGTAGGTGTTTATGGTCGTTTTGGAGGTAGAATGAAAGGGTAGGGTATATGGGTCTTTGTAGGAGTGGCGGTTTTGAAGGGAGAAAGTAGAGTGAGATTCGGTTGGAGGATCTTGATTTGTATATTTGTCGATAAGAGAATGTTGGATGTTCAGCTTATGTTAGTGTAAAAGGGGTTCTTTCATTCAATTTCAATTTTCGTTAGCTTTGCTGCTTCTGTTGTCTCTGATTTAATGAAATGTTAGGTTATGGTATTCACGAGCTAATTCAGTTTAGTACTCGTAACTGTCGCATGCTTACAAATTTATGTACATAAATATATTCAGTAACCTGATCAGTTTCGAAAGTGGGATTTGCAACTATGAATTTCTCTTCTATCTATATATACTGCAGTCGGGTTAGATAAATCCGAAATTCTGAAAATGGGTATCTCTCCGTTCTTGCATTCACTCTCAAGAATTCCCAAAAGATACCGTCTTTACTCTCCCCTTCATCGTTTTCTCATCCGATCAAATGGGAGCATCAACAATGAACAGGTTTCTCAATTCACTAATTTAACTAATTCTCAATTCACGTTTTGTAGATCAATTCACACTAATTTGGACCAAACTCCAAAGTCGACCAAACCTAATGACCAAAACCCTGCAATTTCAACCTCTAAAATCCTCAACGATGTTGGAAATATCTGCCGATTATTAGCGGAAAATCCCAATTCTAGCATTGACGCTTTACTCGACAAAGCTTCGATTGAAGTATCGCCGCCTCTGGTATTTGAGGTTATCAAGAGGTTAGGCAATGCTGGATTCCTTGCACTATCGTTCTTCAAATGGGCAGAAAAGCAAAAAGGGTTTAAATACAGTGCGGATAGCTACAACGTCTTGATCGAATCACTGGGAAAGATCAAGCAATTTAATCTGGTATGGAATTTGGTCGCTGATATGAAGCAAAAAAAGCTGTTAACAAAGGAGACTTTCGTGTTGATCTCAAGGAGATATGCCCGAGCAAGAAAAGTAAAGGAAGCCATTGACGCATTTGAGAAGATGGAGAAGTTCGGATTGAAGATCGAGTCATCAGATTTCAATAGATTGATTGATACTCTGAGCAAATCCAGGCAAGTTGAGAGTGCACACCAAATGTTCGATAAAATGAAAAACAGAAAATTCAAGCCTGATATAAAGTCTTACACGATATTGTTAGAAGGGTGGGGTCAAGAGAAGAATTTCTTGAAGTTAGATGAAGTTCATAGGGAAATGAAAGCCGAGGGTTTCAAACCCGATGTTGTCACTTACAGTATTCTTATAAATGCCTATTGCAAATCCCGAAAGTATGATTACGCAATCCAACTATATCGTGAAATGGAACTGAGCAATTGTGAGCCAAACCCTCATATCTTTTGTACTTTGATTAATGGATTAGGCTCAGCAAAGAGGTTAAAAGAAGCTCTTGAGTTTTGGCGACGATCAAAAAGTTGCGGGTTTCCTCCCGAAATTCCTACTTACAACGCGGTAGTGGGAGCCTATTGTTGGTCGATGAAGATGGACGACGCGTTTCGGATGGTTGACGAGATGAAAAAATGCGGGGTCGGTCCAAATTCGAGAACCTATGATATAATTCTGCATCATCTTGTGAAGGCTTGTAAGATGACAGAGGCATTCTCGGTGTTCGAGAAAATGTGCGGCGAAAAGGGATGCGAGCCGACTCTTAGTACTTACGAGATTGTGATTCGGATGTTTTGCAACATTGATCAAGTTGATAGGGCGATTGAGATTTGGGATCGGATGAAGGCAAAGGGAATACTCCCCGGAATGCATATGTTCTCGACGTTGATTAATAGTTTGTGCCATGAAAATAAGCCAGACATGGCTTGTAAATTTTTCGAGGAGATGTTGGATGTGGGAATTCGGCCCCCGGGAAATTTGTTCAGTAATCTCAAACAAGCGCTTCTCGATGAGGGAAAGAAGGAAACAGTTGTTCTTTTGACGCTTAAGATTAGTGAGCTGAGGAAAAATGCATTTGTTGTTTGACATGAACAGTTACTGCCGATGCCTAACCAGAGATGCGGAATTTTATAGATGATCAGCGCAAATTAATGCAAAGTAAAATTTTCACCCCATTGGCAGTACACTAAAATAGTTCAATCTTGAAATAATGAATGTGTGGTTTTTGTCAATGTAGTTCTTCAATAGCATTTGTTTGAATACACAAATGCAATATTCAATTATGTATGATAAAAATTATAACTTATACAAATTTGTCGGCACTAAGTTCAGAAAACACAATGCAATATTCAATTTTATCTGCACTTAGTTATAGTTCACACAAGTGTTAATAATAGCCGCTTGTTTCCTAGCGACTTCACAAAATGAATAACTTATAAAGTCACTGTTATTCATTTAGCAAATCAAAATATATGTCATTTACGACAGGGGTTTTAATGAAACTACTAAGAAAAGGTAAATTTAGATCATGCCATGTTGTAATTTTACAAATCTAACATTTTAATTTTTGATTTTTCATAAAACATGAATTAAGTTTTGATTTTTCAAAATAAGTGATCATAAGAATAATCATCGATTTCAGGTATAATAGCTATTATACTTGGTATAATAGCTATTATACCTTGTATAATAGCTATTATATCAGGTTTAACATACATTATACCTTGTAAAATAGTCACTATATCAAGTACAATGCTTATTTATATTGTTTGAATATGAAATTTGAAACCAGAACTTAAAATTTTCATTATATTCAATGATTTTAATATTTCTCTGAAATTTTTTGTTATGTTGACTATTATACCAAGTATAATAGTCATTGTACTTGGTATAATGATTATTATGCTATTCAACTGCAATATCTAAAACTTGATCTTTATACTTTTTTTATCTCCAATTATTTTTTATAATATTAGTTTGCATTATACCAGGTATAATGACATGATCTATAAACTAGATTCTAATATGAAATATGAAACTTTATACTGGTAACATGACCATATACTATTCAAATGCGATATCTGAAATTTGATATTAATACTTTCTTTATCTCCAATTATGTGAATGCGTTTTGCATTACTCGTTATACAAGATATATTAATCACTATACCAAGTATAATACATATTATACCTAGCTAAACACTAAAACATAAATTAATGGAAATCATATAGTGAAGCAAAAAAAAAAAAAAAAACAATCTAGCCGTCACAAAAGGATCCCAATAAAACATGATTATATAACTTAAAGCCATGAATGAAAATGCAAAATAACTCAAAATTAATACTACAAATTAGCACCCCAAAATTAACAAAATATTTTAGCTACATTTCATTAAACAACATAGATGCAGTAGACGCTTAATCCGATATGTAACATGAACTATATTTTTAGTATGTTTCTAACTTATCTTTATACTAGAATACCTAAATTGATAAAACGAAAACCACGATATCGCAGATTTGCACGGTTCACCACAACTCGAAATCAATAACAAGGAAATAAATCTTAATAGAAGCGCCAAAGAATAGATTAAGGACTTCTTCATATCACAATTGAGACTAATGCATCTCTTGAAAATGCAAAACAATCTATTCTCTTTATTTTTGCATTCAGAATACATCCTCCATCTCTAAAAATTAAAAAATCGAGATCCAAAAGAAAAAATCAAAACAGAGAAAATAAGATTCAGAGGATAAACAAATTTAATAACAATGAAATTCGTCAATTGAAAGAAACAAAAACTCACAATCTTCAGTAAATCACAATTTAAAAGAGAAACATCGTCGCAATCTAGAAATAGGAATATGATGAAACAACGATCTAAATTGAAATATGATTATGAACTAATTATAAGGTGCAAAAGATATTCAAGATTTAAAGGAGGAGGAGGAGGAGAGAGAGGGAGTGAAGATCTGATGAGAGAAAGAAGAATAAAATGAAGAAAAGAAGAGAACGTTTAAACCTAAAACCAAAACTTAAAAATAGAGTAAAGTAAATATATTATGTAATCATTGTAAAAAGAAAAAATATTTTATCCAAAAATGGTATTGACTTGTATTTCCTTTACGCTACTCGTTGATAGTGATGATGAGCCTGTTCAATTAGTTACTTTGTAATTTATTAAAATAAAAAAAATCACGAAACTATTTAGGTAATAAAAGTTATTATTTATATTTTTGTGTTTTTTTTTCTTCGTTTGCTTTATTAGAAGTGACTTCAGATTTTCACTTGGTTTTATGAAATGTGAAAAAGGGATATTTATCGTAACAAATTGAAGTCCGAAATGGGAGATTGTTGGAAATTTTTTGTAGTTTTATTTCAAAAGAAATATCACAAGTTTTTATTAAATTATTTTATGTTATTATCTTTAAATAATGTAACAACTATATATAAATTTGTTTTGATAGTTTAAATAACTCTTTTAACTATATTTTTATAATTTGTACATGGAAATATTTTACTATGACTTGTACTTTTTGGAATAGCAAATTATATTTATACAGAAGAGAATACTAATTTAACCAATCAATCAACCAATCCTAATCTCATACTAGATGAGTTCCGCAAACAGAAGAGAATATATGCTTTATCAATTAATGGTTTGATCATATAAAATTATGTTATTTTTGATCAACGACTATAAATGATTTGATCAAAGATGAATATGAAGGAAACAATCAAACAAGGTTGATGCAAATCCTAAATCTCAAAAGGGATTTCGAGGTTCAAAGGTTGAAAGAATCTGAGACGGTGAAGGAATAAGAAAACTAGCTGATGAGCATCATCAATCAAATCAAATTGTTTTGTGAAGAAATATCCAAAAAAAGAATTGTGAAAATGCTTTTGGTGAGTCTTCTGGAAATGTACGAAGCGAAACTTTCTTCCTTCGAAATTTCTAAAGATCTATCAAAGATAACTTTTGCAGAATTGATAAATGCTCTTCAAGCTGTTGATCTAAGGAGAATTATGAGGGAAGAAAAAATAGTTGAAGGAGCCTTTTTCACAAAAGCTTTGAAGGGAAAAGGGAAATTCCTTAAGTGCGATCTTTGTGATAAGCATGGACAGGAAGAAAACGATTGTTGGCACAAAGGAAAACCTCGATGTTTTAAGTGCAACTTAATTAATCATTTACAGAAATATTGCAAGGTGAAAAAAATGAAGAAGTTGCAAAATTAACGGAAGCAATTAGAGAGGAAGAAGATGTCCTTTTTTAATTTGTGAGAAGTGCACCATGATTGATTTATGAAGTTAAGTGCTCTATTAGTGGTTTAATGAGAGAATAGCTCCATTGTTTGAGTATTCGTGACAATGTGCATCAATAAAATGTTCTTGGTGATGGAATGAACATCATAATATGAGAAGTTGTAGTAACTAAAACCAGAATATCACATACAAAACATTCGTGATAATTTAAGTAAATTAAAAGAAAATAGCGAACACAAGATTTTATAGTGGTATCCAGGGAGGTTTTGATTCCCAGACTAATCCACTGTTGGAGTGAGCAATTTTATTAAGCAAAAGTCACTGAAGACCACAGCAAAGGAGTACAAATACAAGCCACATATAAACTCAATTAAAAGTCTTCAAAGATTACAATACAACAGCAAGAATGCACAAAACACCGCAATCATAGTAATAGGCTTAAAGGAACATAAATAGAACGAAAACACCTTTGGATGTTGAGTTCTGATGAAAGCTGGTGATTCTTCTTCCCAAAAAACACCAAAAAACTTTAAGCCACCACAAAAATTGCTTCAAGAGACTTCAAAATCGCCACTGAAAGAAAATCGCCATAGAGAGAAAAAATTTAGGATATTTATGAATGACATATTAGAAGTGAAAAGCCAGAAAAGAAGGATAAAAATTATATATTAAGTTATAAACAAAACACAACATTTTGATAAATGGCTGAAGAGAGGAATCCTGATTCTTCAAAATGGGCTTCTCTCAATGGGCTTAAACCATGAACCAGGGACATTATCCCAACAACCTCCACATATGGTCCTTGGTTCCAACTTTTGCTTAATAAAACAACTTCAAGCTCCCTTAGAGAAAGGTAGAAAGGAATCATCTCAAGTAGGAGGTATTGTTGGACATAAAGTCAAACTACACCAATCCCAACTTGTTGAGAGCCACTTGAAATTTATCAACATGAATTACTTTAGTCAAAAGATCAACATGATTCACACTTGTATGAATTTTAATTATAGATATATCACCAGATGCAGTAATGTCCCTTATAAAATGATAATAAACAACATTTTTACTTAAGTTTACTACAGACTGAGAATCACAATGAATATTAACTGTATTCTCTTTAATGTCAAGTTCAGATAGGATTCCTTTTAACCACAAAGCTTCTTTAACAGCTTCTGTTAGGTAAATCTACTCTACTTCAGTAGTAGACAAAGCTATTACATGTTGCAGACAAGATTTCCAACTTATCAAGTTATTTCCAATAGTAAAACAAAAGCTTGTAATAGACATTCTCTTGTCATGGTCAACAGCATAATCAGAGTCACAATACCCCTCAATTCTAATGTCATTGCTATTAGAACTTCTATAAAGTAAACTCAATCCTGATTTACCATATAAATATCTACCAAGCCATTTTACAACATTCCAATGGTGTACATAGGCTATGTCAGGCCCGGTGCACACCATGGTATGACACCAATTTATATCTAAGTTGTTCAATGCTTTATCAATATAATCTTTTTGAGTTAAAACCAAATGACCTTTGATCCTATCTCTAATTATATCTATCCCTAGTATCCTTCTGAAAGGTCCCAAATCTTTCATTTCAAATACAGAGTTAAGTTTTTGTTCAAGTTTATCAATTTCAGATTTGCTTTTACATGCAATTAAGATGTTACCCACATATAGTAAGAGATATATGTATTGATTATTACTTAACTTGTTGAAGTAGACATATAAAACAATTTTGCTTCTAGTAAAGTTAAATTTTAGCATAAACTTATCAAACTTCACGTTGCCTAGGGGACTGCTTTAGACCATAGAAGGATTTTTTTAAGCAAACAAATAGAATTATCATGGCCTTTAGATATGGTTCCTTTAGGTTGAGACATGTAAAGCTCATCCTGAAGTTCACCATGTAGAAATGCTATCTTAACATCCTTTTGTTCCAATTCAAGATTAAAAAAAGCAACCAGGGATGAAATCAATCTGATGGATACATGTTTACTACTAGTGAGAAAATATCTTGATAATCAATGCCCTCTATTTGAGAAAAGCCTTTGGTAACAAGCCTGTCTTTGAACATTCTTGGTTCAACTCTTGGAATAGAGGTTTTTTTTTCAAAAGATCCATTTGTTCCCTATGATACTTTTTCCTTTTGGTTTAGGCATAAGAATCCATGTTTTATTCTTATTAAGAGATTCTAGCTTTTCTTTCATAGCTAGAGACCATTTATCCTAGTCTTTACTTCCTTTTGCTTCATAGTAAGACTCAGGATCAGATTCATCAACATATTGAGCATTTGAAAGAGAAAACTCAACAAGATTAGAGTATTACAATCATAAACAATATAGTCTTTGAATTTGAAAGGAAATCTAGTTTCTCTTTTAGGTATCTGATTTACAGTGTGAGAATTGTTTGAATCCAATCCTTGATTGGTTTTAGTTTCATGATCATAATCTAAATTGTTATCATTTTGATCAAAATTGTATGCATTTATGTTTTGATCATACTCATTCTAATCATTATTTAGATCAGGAGTTTCATGATCCTTATTTAGATTGAAGAACTCCACCTCAAAGGGAGAATTGTCATGCTGAATCAAGTCCTAACTAAGCTTTTATAGTCTTATTGAATCCATTTTCATAAATTGCAACATCTCTGCTAATTATCACTTTGTTTTCATTTAGGGACTATAATCTATACCCCTTGACTCCATTTGGATAACCAAGAAAAATGCATTTCTTGGCTCTAATGTCTAGTTTAGACTCATTGTTGTGAGCATAAGCTAGGCATCCAAATGTTTTCAGATTTTTGTAATTGATTGGTTTGTTATACCATAGTTGATTAGGACATTTAAACTTAAGGCTTTGCTAGGTAATCTATTTATTATATAACACGCAGTGGTTACAGCCTCAACCTAAAATCTATGTGCATGAACAAACTCAATCAACAGGCACCTTACTTTGTACAAAATAGTCCTATTGTACCTTTCTGCTACTCCATTTTATTGTGGAGTATAGGAACAAGTTCTATGCCTTATTATGCCATTCTTAAGGCAGAAATCATTAAATTATGTGTTTACAAACTCAAGACCATTATCAGTCCTTAGGACCTTTAACTTTAAATTGGTTTGATTTCCAACCATGGTTTTATAGTTCACAAAATTTTCAAATAGATCAGTTTTATGTCTCAGAAAATATATCCAAATCTTCCTTGAAAAGTTATCTATGAAAGTGACAAAGTATTGATAGTAAGAAAGTGATAAGGGACATAGGAAGACCCCCACAGATCATTGTGGACATATTCTAATGGTGTATTAGAAATATTTTTAGCAGCTTTGAAACTTAGTTTATGAGCTTTACCTAAAATGCAAGTTTTACAAGTTTTTGACTTAATACCTTTAGTGAGATTTAGGTTAGCATTTATTACCAAAGAATTTAAATCTTCATCACCTATGTGTCGTAGCCTTTTATGCCAAAGTTCAAAGTTATCAAAATTAGTCACATTGTCACATGAGCCAGCAATAACAATGCCTATTAAGTGATATAGACCTCCTCTTAGTTCACCTTTTATCAAATTTTTATAATTTTTAAATACTACAAGAGCTCCACCTTGAGCCTTTTAGTGAAAACCTTTCTTATCAATGTAACTTAGGGAGATAAGATTTTTGTTAATGTTAGGCACATATTTGACATTACTTATACTAATTTTCAAGCCATTTTCACACATAATGAACACAGTACCAAAGCCTAGAATCTCACAAGTTGTATAATTCCCATGAGGTCTTTCCTCCATCACTTGGCACAAAATCAGTGAGCCATTCCTTTCTAGGTGTAATGTGAAAAGTGCAATCTGAATCTAAGATTTAGGATTTAGAGTCTCTCATTTGACTTATAGTTAATGCTAGACCTGTTCGCGGGCCGAGTGGTGGGCCCGCTTCTATGGGTCGGGCTTGGACACTATTTTTTTATTAAGCCCGACCCCGAACCTAAGTCCGTTGAAGCCCGAGGTTCTATGGATCAGGCTTGGTTATTGTATTAATTCCCGAGCCTAGCCCAATGGATAAAAAATTAAAATATTTTTTATATTAATAATCAGAACTCTATCACCATACATACATGATGCATCTGATATTTGTATTAATAATTTAGTATGCAAATGCAATAATGGGCTTACTATGTGGGCTTGCATTAGTAATCCATATCCATATTCTATAATAATTCAAAAGTATATATTTTTTATTAGGTAATATATAAGTTCATTAGCTTTGGTGGTATCAACAACCCTAATTTTATGTCTCTGAACATTACCGCCCCCCACTTTCTCTATTCTACCTCTACATTTTCTTTGTGCCTTTCTTAACATTTTTCACCAATTTTGACCATATCATTCATCTATCTTTACCATCTAAAGATGTAGCAGATCGATTTCTTTATATTTCCTCCTCTGTCTCTATCAGTTTCATCTCTTTGCTTTTACGGGTTCTAGCTCCTTTTCTCTTTGAACGATCATCATTAGATATTTGTTCTAGCATCTCTTTCAAATGATAGTTGGATAAAAGGTAAGTGAGTATTTTGATTCTTTCCTTTAGACTTTTTTTTTAATTCATACTTGGATGATAAATTAGGGCCATTAATAATTTTAGGTTAAATCAGATTATTATTTTATTATTGTTTATATTTTCATATATCAACTTCATGAAATAAACATCAGATTAATATTTTTGTGTTCAATTTTATGTGATTATTATGACTTGATATCCTCCTACCATTTAATAAATAGATTTTTTTGTTATTGAGTGTGCACAAACTATTTAGGAGACTGATTTTTGTATTATTTGATATAGGTGGAGATGGATAACAACTCAGTTCAATCTAGTCTTGAAGTCATGCAAAGTACGATAATTATTGTTGCTCCAAATGCCCACTATGTTGATGCTCTGAGTACTTAAAGTGTAGCTGCTCTAAATGCTCAAAATGGTCTTACTTTAAATGCTCAAACTGTTTTTGTTTCTCGAAATGCTTCTACTAGTGTTCTACTCATCCCTGAGGCAATAGAAGATGGTGTAAATGAGTACAAATCTGCTAGAAAAAGGACAAAAAGACATCTAAGGTGTGGGGACATTTTACTGAAGTTATCATAAAAAATGAATTTTTTGTTGTTTTGTGTAGAACCCAAGTGAATAGTACCTCACAGTACTTTAATGTTTTGGAAATAGCAAACTGTCTAAGTTAAATTAATTGAGTACTAAGTATACTCTTAATTAATGAAGTCAACTAGAGTCTGTTTAGGGGAATACAAATCAGTTCTACTGAGTAATTAATTAAGTTACGACTTAGAGTAGGAAAAGTTGAGTTTGTGCTAAGTACTACGTAGTTTAGACGTATATCAACTCAGTTGTGCTGAGTTAGCTTTCTATTAAAGGTTGTTTTCTATGACACTGAATGATACACGTGCTATTAATTGATTCTCTGAGAAATGGAATATTGCTTAGTTATTTTTCAGGAATAATTGCATTGAAATTAAGAAAGATTTCCAGTGGTCCTCACAAGATAAAAGGTGTCAATACGGAATGTCTGGATTCCCTCACTAAAGTCCAATACAAAAAGAATCATCTGACATGCGCCGTTTTCCAGTGTCTCCGGGCGCCTCTGCCAACATTAGCAATTCATTCAATATGAAGATTCCACGTTGCAATATCGTGCGCCTCTCTCAACCGAATTACTTGAAGAAAAAATAAGATTTTGTTAACCAAATTTTATCACGCCTCAACTTTCAAATTCTTATCTCTAAACATCTTGGAATATCTCTAATGGGAAGATTCGAAAGATATGAAGAGAAGAGAAATTGAAGATCAGCGACCTTGAAAAGTTTGCAACGGCTACTTCTCAAAGCTTCAACTATAAATAGAAGATCGAAGTTGACGTTCTAATTTGGTGAATCACCTTGAATTTCTTTTAAAGCTGAAACTTTGCGAAATTACTTCCATCTTCAAGAAATTCCAAATTTAAGCAATTAGCAAATAACAATTCCAAATCTGTTTGTAATAGAGAGAAATTCCTTTAGATTTAAACATTGTAAGGATTCAACATTTCTATAAGTTGAATTCAGTTCGCAATCTTTTCAATTAAATCTGAGAGTCAGTTTGGGAAGGGTACCCAAACTGAGTCGAGCGGTAGTTAGAATGGAAGGTACTTATTGTAAAACTGTGTCTACCCGTTGTAAAGGCTTCTCCACCTAAGTAAGGAATGAACACTAGTGGATTAAAGCTCGGAAAAGGTATCCAGCGACTGGAGGTAGGCTCGGAGCTGAACCAGGATAAAAATTCAGGTGTTGAAGTTCTAAACTTACTCTCTTAGCTTTTACTTCGTTATGCTCATTCATCATCTCTCTGTTATTCCTTTTTGCTTGATAAAACTAATCTTTGTTGAGTCAAGCACGGTAGTAGATTGTAGATAAATTGTGCTAGCGAAGCTGAGCAGTTTATTCCATTTTTATATCACAACTCAGCACGCATATAAAAACTTAACTTGGTGAAACAGAATCTTATAAATCCTTAAAAGTAACCAAGATTCGCATTCACCCCCCTCTGCGGTTGTTTACAAGTTGTCTATAGGACCAACATTTTGTTATGGTAAAATTTATGGGAAGGAAATGAGTTTATATTATGTTCAAAAAATTGTTGATCAGCTACATGCTTTGTTCAAAGAATATGAGGATCCTAAAATTTATGGTGCTGGAATTTCTTGTGGTGTGAGTAATAGTGGCGATTCAAGTGGTAGAAATGGCGATGATCCTTTTATTGAGTATTCAAAATTTATGGCTGATGCATCTTCTTCCATGGACAAATCACAAGTGTCTATTTATTTGGGTGAACCTGCATGAGATTTGAGTGAAGAATTGAATGTCTTGGATTTATGGAATAAAAGTTCCATGAGATACCTAGATTTGGGAAGGTTAGCTTGTGATATTCTCACCATTCCGATTAGTACATTAGCCTCAGAATCTGCATTTAGTATTGGTGGTAAAATTATCACTAGTACTCAAAGCTCATTAAAGTCAAAAACTGTACAAGCCATTGTTTGTCTTAGAGATTGGACTAAAGATTCAGGTTAATTTTTATTCTTTCATTTACTCATTCGATTTTTATCTATTTTTTTGCAAAATTAGTTTACAAGGGTATGTTAATGTTTCTATTGTCAATTTTTATAGATGATAATTTGGAGAGTGAAGATTTAGAAAGTGAAAGTGATGAAAATGAAGTTGAAGATTTTGATTCTAATTAAACTTCAAGTAATGTTATATGTTGAGTTTTAGTTTTAACTTATGTATTGAAATATGATTTTAGTATTTAATGTGTATATTTCTATGCTTGTTGCAGGTTGACTTGACTTATTTTGGTTGCTGAAACATGTAAATATATAATGATGTTTTGGATGTTGAAAGTTGTAGATATACTTATATTTTGGATGCTGAAAGTTGCAGAAATATACTGATATTTTGGAAACTAAACCAAGTAGAAATATACTGAGTTTTTGTTCTTTTGCTAACTAGAATATTACATGAATCATTAGACATAATTTCTAGATTTAGTTCCTACGGTGTGAATAGAAACTTATTTAATTAAGCTAGATATGATTATTTTTGGATGTGGCTAACTTGTTAGTTTTGGCAAGTAAATACAAGTGCAGTATTGTGACTGTAATTATGGATACTGGTATTTTAATGAATGGTAAGAATTGTTATTAATTAATTATTTCAAATGAATGGACCAGTTATTTGTTCTTGTATGTTTTAAACTCTTATGGAAAGAAGGGGCTCAGGCTGGGCCTGGGAATGTTTTCAAAAGCTTAGCCCGAGCCCGAAGTACTGTAGTAATAGCTTGGGTTGATTTTTTATTCAAAAATCCTGATGAGCCAGGCCCAGCCTGCCTGATGAACATGTCTAGTTAATACTTCTAATTCATTATTTTTGCCATATCATTAGCATTAACATCAATTTGAGATTAATTTGTGTTGGACTCACTAGCTAACCTAATTTTACACTCTTTTATTATGTGACCTTTCTTGCCACAATGATAGCAAACATAAGATTTCTTGGGTTTAGATTGGTCACTAGACTTAGCAGAATTGATATTATTGTTGGTATTATTTTGACCTTGTTTGAACTTAGGCTTTTAAGACTTTTTCCCTTTAACAAATAAACCTTCACCATTTTGTGCTTTAGGTTTAGACTCAAGTTTGACTTTTAGTTCTTTCATTTTTAATGTAGAATATCATCAACTTCTAAGTCATCTCTATCATACTTGAGTGCATCTTTTAAGCCTCTATACTTATCAGGAATAGAGTTAAATAGCAATATAGATTGATCATCATTAGATACAGTCACATTAGCACTTTCAAGTTCAATGGTTAGCTTCTGAAAATCATCAAAATTTTCATCAATGGTTTTAAGAGGATTCATTTTAAAACTAAACAGATTTTCCATTAAGTAAGCTATCCTAGATGTACTAACATTCATGTATAATTCATCTAACTTCTCAATAAATTCTGGTGTAGTTTAAATACCTCTTACTCTCCTAAGCACATTATTAGTAAGGTTGAGAATTATTGTGGAGTAAGCGGTGTTTATTGCTTCCTCCTTTTGTTCTACAGTGAGACTATCAGGATGATTTAATTACCCTAGAAGTGCCTAATGACATTTTTGTTGCAAATTATTATTATTATTACTATTATTATTATTATTAATAAAGGCATCTTTGTTGTTTATTATTGTTTGTTTAAATTATGTATCTCGCTTGTATCATATATATGTGGTATTATATATATGCGCATTGATAAGATAAAGTCCGTGACTACTTCATAGCGTAAAAGTGCAAGGACATAGTGGGAGCTATGTGGTGTGAGAATTGCACATACGTGTTACTATGAATAGTCTAAATATCGCTAATCATAGTTTCATTGAGATTGGACATCAATGAAGTGAACAGACTAGCATGTGTAGGCTTACTCATTAGATTAGATCCAAGAAACCAATCTCACGAGCTAAAGGTGGTACTTTGAGTTATCACATGAATGTATTCGGGTATTACATTGGATAACATTATAAGATAGACACTCGAAAATAACTATATCCATGTGTTGGTGTCATGTTTTATTATAGCAGCAATACAAGTATCCTCAGGCTTGAGATACTGGTTACCTTATGTAGGAGTTGCTATACTTTGGGTCATACTTATTCATACCTTGTTAATCAAGATGACATGGGTGATTATGGGTATAGTGATGATCACATGTTGGTAAGCCGAGTAGTCAAGATGGGATCCATCACTCCTGATATAATGATATAATGGGAAATGTACCTTAGAGCCTTTTGCTGAAGAGACACACTCATAAACCTTTGATCAGAGTATAAGATTGATAGAGCGGGTTTTCGTTCAATCTTGATACATTATGGCGAGTGGTGTTCTTTGTAAACAAGTCTAATTCCAGGATAACTACGACTATTACATGAGCTAACAATGAATCCGAGCTTAATAAAATGGATGGTACTTAACTTGATGGAAGGAGTGTATTGTATTGGTTACTATTATAGAACTGGATCAGGCCACAAGCATGTAACGTTCCAAGTATTGGGGGTGCTGGTTAATCAAGATAGTAATTGAACATGCAATCGTTGCAAGGCGGAATTTCAAACCTTAAAATTAACCTAAAGATCTCCTAAGCATGCCATGATTGATATAATCTAAGTTAAAATATTCCACAGATGCTTTTAGGTTTATAAAGCTTATAAAAGAAACCTAGAATCTATGTTTAGCGCATTACCAGTTGATGCGTGCTTTCTCTTTTTTGGTGACAGTGTTTCCTTAGAGCAATTCGGAAGAACTTCATTAGCACGAGCTTCTAAACTAGGAGAGCCCCTATGATTGATCCACAGGGATCTTCACTGACCAAAACCTCGTTGAGGAAGAACCCGTTAGTAAGCAGCAGCTGCTAGACCACTCGAAAACCAACCTGAAAATAATCCATAAGGCTCACTTATGGAAGAGCCTTCAAAAAGAATTCTTCGATTGTTTGGAGAAACTCGTAAAGGATCTCGCACAACAAAAGAAGTAGAGGATGTTGAATTCAGAGAGAAAATCTGAGCTAATGCTATTTTCAAGTGTGTATAAAAAGAGGAGTTGGAGGCCTATTTGTAGGAAAAAGGGGGAGTGTTAGACTCCCCCTAAAAGACTATGTGGGATGGGAATATTCCCATCCCAGGTCAGGCTGGCCGCGCAGGTCAGTTTGCCTTGTACCGCAAGCCTAGCTTACGGGATTGCGCTTTGCGTGCAAGCGCTGTCTTTGGCAGAGCTTGCGGCTTCCCCGCGAGCTAGCGGCTTGAGAGCCCTTCGACTCGCAGGGCAGCCTCGCAAGCCCCACTCCAAACATCCCGTGTTTGTTTGGGGCCCACTCGTAAGAGGAAAAATCCCATACTACACTCCGTGCAACATTCCCATTTTCTCTTTATTCCTTTTAATTATTAATTTGGTCTAACCAATTAATAATTCTTCTAATGAATTTGACAGTTGGTATTTTCAGCATAGACCCAGTCTATAGGCTCTTTACTTAGTCCAATAAAGACGCAAAGTGTGTGACCTCATAGGATCCCAAAGTATCGAGCCGCTAGAGGTTAACCTAAACTTGGCTTCTCATCTGGGAACCTTTAGGCTCAATGCTCCAAACCGATATAGAACTCGATAGCTCTAGAAGATCAAATGGGCTTTCTAGCAAAGGTGTATGATCCCTTGATACTTGAAACATCACATGCTTGTGACTTGATCCAATTTTGCAGTAGTAACCAATACAATACACTCATTCTATTAGGTTAAGTACCATCCAGTTTTTTGAGCTAGGATTAAGTGTTAGCTCATGTAATAGCCATAGCTATCCTAGAATTAAACTTGTTCATGAAGAACACCACTCAGCTATTATGTATCAAGATTGACTAAAAACCCATTCTATGAATCTTATACTCTGATAAGAGGTTTATGAGTGTGTCACTTCAACAAGGGGCCCTAAGGTATATCTCCCAATATATCACTATGTCAGGAGCGATATCTTGACTACTTGGCTTTCCAACATGTGATCATCACTATACCCGTAATCACCCGTATCATCTTGATCGCCAAGGTATGAATAAGTATGATCCAAAGTATAGCAACTCCTACATAAGGTAACTAGTATCTCAAGTCTAAGGATACTTGTACTACTACTGCACTAAGACATGACACCAGCACATGGATATAGTTATTTTCAAATATCTGTTTTATAGTGATCTCCAATGTATTACCCGAATACATCTATGTGTTAACTCAAGGTATTACCTTTAGCTCGTGAGATCGGCTGCTTAGATCTAATCCAAGGAGTAAACCTACACATGCTAGTCTGTATGTTCCATTGATGTCCAGTCTAGAAACTATGACTATGGATATTTAGACTTTTCATAGTAACACATTTATGCAGTTCTCACACCACATAGCTCCCACTATGTCCACGCACTTTTTTTGCTATGAAGTAGTCATAGACTTTGTCTTATCAATGCGCATATACGTATTTAATACTATACATATATGATACCAGTGAGATACATAAATACACATAAAACATTGATAAGCAACAAAGATGCCTTAATTATTATTAATAATAATTCGAAACCGTTTGTACATTATGACTAATAAATATATATCACCCTAATGGCCTCTAGGGCATACATCATGTCTAACAATCTCCCACTTGCAATAGAGCTAATTGCCCATGTTCCTCATGCCATACTCGTTAACATGCTGGTCATGTTTCACTTGAGTCAATGGCTTAATTAGCCCATCCTCCAAATTTTGATCTGTCAGGATTTATTTTAAATTTATATCTTTTTTGGCTACTATCTCTTGAACGAGATAGTACTTTCTAAGTATATGTTCGTTCTACGACGAGACCGCGGTTCCTTTTCTTGAGAAATAGCCCCATTGTTATCACAATAGATTGCTATTGGATTTACAATGTTGCATACCACACCGAGATCACCAATAAATCCCTTAAGCCATATAGCTTGCTTAGCTACCGCAGAAGCAACTAAATACTCAGATTCTGTGGTTGAATCGGTAGTCGTATCCTATTTAAAACTTTTCCAAACAACTACCCCTCCGCTTAACATAAACACATAACCCGACTGGGATTTATAATCATCCCTGTCAGATCTCGGTGTATTTCTTCAAAGTGAGATCACCTTTTCCATATACTAAAAACATATCCTTAGTCCTGCGTAAGTACTTGAGGATAGTTTTGGTGGTCATCAAGTGCTTCTCACCTGGGTCAGATTGAAATCTTCTTGTGATGCTCAATGCATGTGAGATGTCAGGCCGAGTGTATACCATTGCATACATGATGGAGCCTATCGCTGAGGCATAGGGTATTCTATTCATGCATAGTCTCTCCTCTTATCTTCTCAGACACTCACATTTAGAAAGGTTAATCCCGTAAGACATTGGGAGATAACCCTTTCTTGACTTCTCAATGTTAAATCTAGCCAAAACCTTATCTATGTATGTACTTTGCGAAAGACCTAGTAGCCTTCTAGATCTATCTCAGTGGATTTTTATACCAAGTATAAAAGCTGCTTCTCTAAGGTTTCATGGAGAACTTCTTTGACAACCATGACTTAACTATCTGAAGAAAAGGAATGTAGTTTCCTTTTAATAATATGTCATTGACATATAATACAAGGAAAATGATCACACTCCCATTAGCCTTCTTATATACACAAGGCTCATTTGCATTTGACACAAAACCAATTTTCTCGGATTATCTCGTTAAACCTAATATTCCAACTCCTCGATGCTTGCTTAAGTCCATAAATGGACTTTTGCAACTTGCATATCTTTGAGCCATCATTGGATGTAAAACCCTTGGGTTGTGCCATAAGCACATCCTTGTTCAGATTCCTGTTAAGGAATGCTATCTTCACATCCATTTGCTAAATCTCATAATCATAATGAGCTATGATGGTAAGGAGTATCCTGATAGACTTCAGCATCACCACTAGTTAAAAGGTCTCATCATAGTCAATGCCTTCTTTTTGATTGTAACCTTTTGCAACTAGCCTTGATTTATAGGCAACTATGTTACCATCCATGTTAGTTTTCTTCTTGAAAACCCACTTGCATCCTATGGGCCTAATCCCTCTTGGAGCATCAATCAAGCTCTAGACATGATTTTTTTACATGGAGTCCATCTCCGACCTCATAGCTGAAAGCCATTTATCAGATTTTGAGCCTTCCATTGCCTCCTTGTAAATCCTGGTCTCATCATCCTCCATAAGGAAGAGATGTTTATCATCAGAGATGAAAAACCTGTATCGCTCCGGAGCGATTGGAGCCTGGACTAACCTACGCAATGTCGGTGTTATAATAGGATATTCCATGCTTACACTTTCTTGCATAACAGATGTGGGTAAAATCAGTTGATTGTCTGTTTGATCTTCTTGATTGCTCAGCTCAAGATTGCACCCACTAGCTTTCGCAAGAATATGCTCCTTCTCGAGGAATTGAGCATTTATGGAAATAAGAACTTTTTGTTCGTTGGGATCAAAGAAGGTATACCCTATAGTCTCCTTAGGGTAACCTACAAGTAGACACCTATCAGACTTAGCACCCAGATTATCCGAACTCATCCTCTTAATATAAGCAGGACATCCCCAAACTCTCAGGTGAGAAAGAGCGGGTTTCTTACCATACAATAATTTGTATGGTGTTTCATCAACTAATTTAGAGAGCACTCTGTTTAGAATATAAACTTCACTCTCAAGTGCATAGTGCCAAAAGGATCTACTAAGTTCTGCTTGGCTCATCGTGGATCGAACCATATCGAGTAGGGTTCAATTAGATAATCCTTAAACTCTTAGCTTAAGTATTTACCACCTCGATCAGATCGAAGGTCTTGACACTTTTCCCAAGATGTTTTTATACTTCAGTTCTAAACTCCTTGAATTTCTCAAAAGTTCAGACTTATGCCTAGTAAGATATAAATAACCATATCGCGAGTAATCATCGATAAACGTTATGAAGTAGATGAAACCCTCATGTGTCTTAACACTCATTGGACCACATACATTGGAATGTATTATTTCCAAAGTACTAGTGCCATGCTATCCCTTTCCTTTGAAAGGTTTCTTAGTCATCTTCCCCTTTAAACAAGGTTTGCACGCACCATAGGATACCCATTCCATTGGACCTAAGTCTCCACATTTTAACTTAGTTAAGTGAATCTCATTTGTAGCTTAGATGGTAGTGGCATAAGTATGAGGATTCCTCATTATCTAATCTCAATTTTTTAACAATGTTTATATTTAGAATTTCTATTTTAGTATCTACAACGTAAATTCCATACATAGATATTCCACAAGCATAAAAAACATTATCACATTGAATTTGACATTTATTATTAAAAATTAAAATACCTCTGTTGCTAAAAGTGCAACAAAAATAATATTTTAAGTGGCAGAAGGAATATAATAGCAATTGTTCAAAACTAAAACTAGTCCACTAGGCAAACATAGGCTATATGTCCCTACAGTTATTGCAGTAACCCGTGCTCCATTTCCAACTCTTAGGTCCATTTCCCTCTTTACAAGCCTCCTACTGTTTCGCAATCCTTGCACATAAGTACAGATATGAGTACCACAATCATTATCTAATACTTGAAGTAGATGCCTCACTTGGCTTCTTCTTCACTTGTTTAGAAATCTGAACCTTGCAATCCTTCTTCTAATGGCCGGCCTTGCCACATTGGAAGCAGACATTTTGCAGTTCCTTTCTTACTTTTCTTCTTCTTACTGATTTTCTTCTTGGTACTCAGACCCTTCCCAAAATAGGTACCACCCCTGGAAGGTTTGGTTTTCTCAACCAAAAGTAAAGCCTTTGGATCCTTACGAATCTAAGGCTCTACCATTTTCAGCATGTTGACCAATTCGGGCAGTGTGGCATCGATCTTGTTCATGTAATAATTAGTCACAAACTATGAATAAATATCAGTTAATGAAGCAAGAATCGGATCCACATGTAATTTGTGATTTATCACAAATCCCAGTCGAGTTAGCTTCTCTATACAACCCAATAGTTTAAGAGCATGCTATGGTGTTTAAGTGCCATTCTGCATCTTCGTTTCGAATAAGAGTTTTGATGTATCAAATGTCTTAGACTTGGCCTACTTTGAAAAGAGCTCACAAAGATGGAGAATCATGGTATTGAGGTCCATGCTCTCATGCTATTTCTAAAGCTCAGAATTCATGGTTGCTAGTATTATACATGTCGCTGTTTCACTATTTTTTGTAGCTTCTCCCATGCCTCATGTTCATTGGCATCAATTTCAGCATCAGGCTCATCAAGGAGGGACTCATCAAAACATAAGCTATTCTTTCGGATCTGAGGACTATCCTCACCGCCCTGAACAAATCAGTAAAGTTTAAACCATCTAATTTGTTGTCAATAATTGCATGAAGGTTTATATTCAGATTCATTATTCAACCTAAATATGTAATAGAATTTATAGACATTAGTATATGTACATGCATTTAATCTAAGGTCTTTAATTAAACACACAATTCCTAATATTTTCTCGACATTCAAATAGCCCCTTCTATTTAAATTCAGGAAGTTTGGTTGAACCAATTTTCCTTAGTAGGTAGCATCCATAGCCACTCATCAAAACCCTTACTATCATAGGTCAAGCCATAATAAGATAACCGTGTTTAGAACCCATCCATTTGGATCTCTTGCAATTGCTAATCCATTTGAGTTCTCTTTCTTTAGATGTGCATACCCAATTATACGACTCCTCAAATGTGTCTCCAATTTAAAATTAGCTCCAATAATATAGACAACTAGCCCATTTTGGTTAAGGCTTTAACCCCATCTAGTTTCATGACCAAACACTTATCAAGGGAATGCATGTTTTACATGTGCTTACATCCGTTAATAAAGTTTGTATCATGACTTATGACGGGAAGATTATATACTGCCTTTATATTATGGTGGGGATTTTATTGGTGCCACTGGTCTTGCCCTAGTCTAGGTCTTATATGATGTATATGATTATGAAAATAATAATTTCGGGCTATTTGGAATTATTAACTCTAAGGGAACATGCTCTGGACTAGTATATCATAATCATTCCAATATGTCAAGACTCCACATAGCATTCAAAACAAACAAGGTCCATGTTTAATTCATTTCACCTATGTCTATAAGTTTTAATTTGACAACTTCAACCACGTTTGTAAAACCATATGCGAAATCTTATTCCTATACTAGAAATCGACTAAGTCATAAAAGTCCCTTGATTACTTTTGAGTCTAATACCGATGGAGATTTCTAGGTAGGAAGGCCTCCCTTGAAGTGAATGAGAGGCCAAGTCCAATCCTTGCCAAAATAACCACGGGCACTTCGATTCGTTGTACCACGGATAACTATGATTTAAAGATTTCATTCTTTAATTAAGTGAGGTATGGGACGACCCTCAATTAAAGCATTTACACATGTGGTAAAACATTGCTAATTTATATGATAATCACCTAGACTAAGTTTGAGCAAAACCTTAATCTAGTTATCACATCATTTTCTATAACAAGAATTGAACCCTAAGTCATGCATAGCATACTTTAATCAATTCATAGAAAATACCAACTGCAACGTATTATGATCAATTATGCATATAGTGATGATCACATGTTGGTAAGGCGAGTAGTCAAGATGGGATCCATCGCTCCTGATATAGTGATATAATGGGAGATGTGCCTTAGGACCCATTTTTGAAGTGACACACTAATAAACCTTTTATCGGAGTATAAGATTGATAGAATGGGTTTCTAGTCAATCTTGATACATAATGGCTGAGTGGTGTTCTTCATGAACAAGTCTAATTCTAGGATATCTAAAGCTATTACATGAGCTGACACTTAATCCAAGCTCAATAAACTAGATGGTACTTAAACTGATGGAAGAATTGTATTGTATTGGTTACTACTACATAACCGGATCAAGTCACAAGCACGTGATGTTCCAAGTATCAGGGGATCATACGCCTTTCCTAGGAAGTCCATTTGATAATCTAGAGCTATCAGGTTCCATATCGGTTTGGAACACTAAGCCTAAAGGTTCCTGGATAGGAAGCCAAGTTTAGGCTAACCTCTAGCGGTTCTATACTTTGGTATCCTATGAGATCACACACATTGCATCTTTATCGGACTAAGCAAAGAACCAATCGAATGGGTCTATGTCGAAAATACCAATTGTTGAATTCGTTAGAAGAATTATTAATTGGTTGGATTGAATTAATAATTAAAGAGCATAAAGAGAAAATAGGGAAAAATTACAAAGAGTGGAGCAAGGGAATTTTTCCCGTTGCGAGTGGGCCCAAAACAAACATGGGTTGTTCAAAGTGGGGCCTACGCGGCTGCCTTGGGAGCTGAAAAGCTCACGGGCCACTAGCATTCGGGGTAAGCTTGTGCATATGCTAGGGGGTTGCAAGCCCGCTAGGGCTTGCCTTGCATATGGTGCGCGGGTTAGCCCGTGGGTCATTATGACCAGCGCGGCTAACCCGCTAAGGTGGGATGAGAATATTCCCATCCTACTTAGTGGTAGAGGGGGAGTTTAACGCTCCCCCATTTTCCCTATATATAGCTTTCAAGCTCCCCATAATTCTACACTTCAGCTCAACTTTTCTCTTTGAGTTTGACATCTCTCTCTTCTTTCATTGTGCGAGATCCTCCACGAGAGTCTCCAAACAAATGAAGAATTCTTTTGAAGGCTCTTTCTAAAGTGAGCCTTCTTTGTTTATCTCTGGGTTGGTTTTCGAGTGGTCTAGCAGCTCTTATTTACTAACGGGTTCTTCCTCAATGAGGTTTTGGTTGGTGAAGATCCGTGTGGATCAATCATAGAGGCTCTCCTAGTTTGGAAGCTCATGCTAATTAAGTTCTACAAAATTACTCTAAGGGAACACCGTCACCAAAAGAGAGAAAGCATGCATCAACTGGTAATGCTCTAAACTTAGATGCTAGAATTTTTTATAAGCTTAATAAACCTAAAAGCATCTATAAAACTTTTTAACCTATATTATATCAATCATGGCATTCTTAGGAGATCCTTAGGTTAATTTTAAGTTTAGAAATTTCCCCTTGCAACATTTGCATGTTCAATTACTATCTTGATTAACCAATAGTGGTATCAGAGCTGTTCGCCACTTTTCTACTGATAAGTTTAATCAATAATGGTTCCAAAATCTCATGAACTATTGGCTAATAACTGCGCCAAAAACTTGTTCACAAATAAATGTAGGTGTTGTCAATACCCCTTATCACATAGAAAAATGATG
>CATIWQ010555879.1:0-11630 GCA_949673415.1 Euphorbia schlechtendalii | reverse complement strand
AAACTTTTACTTAGTTTTAAATTAAGTATTTACTTTATTTATTTAATGTATTGTGTAAATAAATTCACCATATCTTATTTAAATAATATTTTTTCAATTTTTAGAAAATCCGGTTCGACCACCGATTTAATCCGGTTGAACTTTAAATCCATGAACCACCCTCTTCACCGGTTCGATGACCGGTCCGGTTCTGAAAACCATGATATTTAGTTGACCGAGGGAGTACATTATTCAAGAATAGAATGATTTCGAGAACTGGATCTAATAATTCATGAAGATAAAATAAAGAAGTTGTGAGCAGTTTTGATTATTACCAAGCAGCACGCTCATTTTCAATTGGCAACAAACATGAAATGAAAATGATGCCAATTTCAGATAATTTTGTTGAAAATTTGTATCAGAAACGTAACCTCACAAATATTAGAATCAGAAACGTCACGCATATTGTTTCAACAATAATAAATCAATTTTCAGAGAAATTAATGAAATCAAGCAGATTCGAAAAAACTCTCTCTGCTCAGTCCTCCAATTACCGATTTTAATTTAAAGAATATTGTTTCAATAATTTTTTTAAGAAAAATAGTAGAAGCACAAATATTTTTTTAATTTTAATTTTGATAATTTCAAAAAATCATAATAAACTGAACAATTTTTAGAAATTATTCAAATTTTGATGTATAATTCTTAAATAATCTATTTAAATTATAATAATGTTGAATTGATTGAAATGATTCTTGTAACACTACTATTTTGAATGGAAAATATTTTTTCCTCTTTTTACTAACTTTTGAAACTACAAGCACTTTTTGTAAAAAATATTTCAAATAGACATTTTTGCAAATCGTTAAACCACAAGACATGTTTTTTAAGTTCACCCTATAAAATATGTACTAAAATAAGAGGTCGCAAACAATTCATTCATGATTTTGGAAAAAAAGGTTCATGTACCAAATTAAGAAACTATGCATAGTTGATATACTATGAGTGAAATTAATTCAATTATTCTATGAAAAGTAGCATATATAAATTTGTATCAATTGACTCCAACTTTTGTTATTTTTAACTTATTTAATAATTAATTCAATTCAATTAATTAACATGCAAATAAGTTGAAAAAAATATAATCTTATAGCAAGTCCAACAATTTTTTCATTTTCCATTCCACAAATCTTATTCCGCAGATTTTCCTTATTTTCTATTTCACAAATCAAACTTCATTTCAAAATAATAATATTTTATTATTAAACTAAAACAAATAACAATAAAAAAAATAAAAAACAACTACTCTCCATTTTGGAACATGGATCATTCCTCATATTCTGAAAACCTCATTTTGAAGATAAATTATGTGAAGACTGATTGAAGTTTGACTTACCATTCTCCATATTGGTAGAGAACCATTCAATTTGCCCTTAATTACAATGATTTCAAATAAAGTTCAGAAACACCTACGGCATGTTAAACGTTGATTTAAAATTGGTTTCAAGCACAATTTCGGAGACTAAATTATATTATCGAGATCAAAGAGATTAAAAACACTAACAATACCACACAATTTCAACTACATTAAGATAACAAAGCCACAAATATTTAGGCATTAATGAAACTAACACAAGACCCAACAAGTCAATCTCTTCTATACAAGGTTGTGCTAAACTAAATATAGGGCAAAACTAAAGGACGATTAGGCCACTTCTTCAAACAAACAAAAAAAGCTTGTATTTTTTTAACTAACCGCATTCTAAAATCCATTTATTTAATTTATTTTAGCATCAAAGTTGAAGCAGAGGCAATGCCATAACAACGCCGAAGATGGAAACCAGCAGAAACATAAGCCAGGTGGGTAATGGCGGTTTCCTGTTTCTTTTAGCGTCCTTCAAATCGCCTGCTTTAGCTTCTTCCCCCGAAGAATTATCGATCTTTTCCGATGATTTTGCCTCCTTTGCCACCTCTTTCTGTGCTTGCTCCGAAATAACCAGCACTGCTCGCTGCTGTTCGTTGTACTTCTCCACATACTCTGGAAATAGCTTCCTAAATGTTGCACTGCTCACAAAAAAATATTACAAAATTTGATGAATCACGGAAATCATTTTTCGAATTTACACAAAACACAACTTTGGATTAAAAAAAAGAATCTTACTTGTTACAGTTGAAAGCAAGAGAAGCCTTTGCCAGACGTTGTTTCTCAGCAACACTAGTGTTGACACTGCCTGTGGTGGGACTATTGTCCATCTGCAAAAAAATGAAAAAAAAAAATCATTTTAAATGAAAATAAACTCTTCCAGATTTACAATAGAGCCGCTGACTATATCGATAAAAGTAACAGCCACAAGGAAGTAACTCACCATGAAGGAAAGAAGTCCAGTGAGGATGCTGCATTTTCAGAAATAAAAAAACAAAATGTGAAGAAGACAAATATTTTTTGATATGGGCAATTGAAAACTAAAGCTTTTTTTTACCTTGACACGGACCACATTGGGTTCCAACTTTCGGGATGGACTGCAACAAAAACAAATTATAACTCAGCGGAGATGAGGAAATTTTTCAATTTTTTTGAAACTAACATTCTAATAAAACTCACAATCACTCATTGACAAGCAGATCTTCTTTTGAGTCATGAAGCGGCCATTGGGAGTGGTCATGCTACAAAACATTCAGAAAATTACTAATTACTGCTTATTTAAAAAACTAAAATCAAAATGTTGCAGCAAGAGATTACGTGATTCCGGGAGGTTTAAAGGGATAGTCAGATGGAAACTTGATCTTCCCATAGTAATATCCACCTACGAACAAACAATAAGACGCGATGCCCGTCATAGATATATATATGATCGTAACTATTATGGAAATTAAAACTTGATCAAGAACAACAAAAAAATTTAACAGACCAGCAAAAGGTGTTCCAGGACTTCCCTCCAGCACGTAATCTGGACATTTGAAGTTGAGTAACATCAGTATCGAAATATATAATTAATGAAATCAGATTCTCAATTTATTATTATAAAAAAATAGGCACAACCACTATTAAGGTTGAACGACTTTAAATCTTGTAGCAAGCCTAACAGAGAAGTAAGGATAGAATTTAATCTACCAAGAAAGATTATTTTTCAATATTCTTGATGCCTAGACTATAATATTCATTTATTTTTTTAAGCCAGTGCCACCTCCTATGTAGATTGTGAACCAATTATATACTTCAAAGCATTCATTTCATAAATCATACACATGCAATACATAAGCAGCTATATACCAAGGAAAGTATGGAAAGTGAAAGGCCACCGTGTGCAAATGAAGGCCTAGTTACTGAGTAAAACTTTTACTAATTCAACTTAACCAAAATTAGTTAACATATTAATGTGATTAAAGAAAAAGATGGAGAGCAACAATAACTTACGCCACTCAAGGATATCACTCGGGGAAGGACGGGCAACAACGTGAGAAACTGGTTCCTGCAATTTAATTTTTAAAAAACAAATGAAATTCCAGGTCGGCAACAATAAATCGCCTCTTGAACTATTTATAAACATATCTAACCCTATACTATGAGAGTGAGAAATTCATCACCTTGTTTCATTACTGTCTTTAACATTTTAAAAGCTTTCTAGTCTTATATGTGGGTCTTATATCCCGGGTTCAATAGCTCGTCTTATTTGTTAAAATACAACATTCAAACTAAACTCAAGGACGTGAATGCGCCAAGAAGATAACAGAAAATGTAACTCAACTAGAAAACAGCAGTAAAAAAATACCTTACACAGTGCCCTATATTCCTTCTGAAGTCGCTTGACACAAGCTTTTTCGGCCATCTAACAACTTTGACTTCTAAAGAGTCCCAGCACAAACAGAACCAGCTTAGCTATTCCCTGACTTACTATCAACTCCAATAAACTCTGCCTGAGGAAGAAAAAGGAAAAAAATCAGACCATATAATGACACAAATTATATTCATTTTCCAATATCTCCCCTAAATAAACAGCATATGAAGTTACAAGTTGAGCCAGAATGCAAGTTCAGCAATTTGCAATTATAACTCAAAAAAATCATAAAATATCACAAAACGCCTAATGTACCAAACCATACAGCATTAAAGACAATTGAAAGGTATAAACACTCAATTCATTTCAAAAGATCAAAATCGAACTCCAATTTATAGAAACATAATCAAGCACCTGCAAATCGTACAATCTATTTATGATCAACTGAAAACATATACATAACCTAAAACCAAAATTATGGAAAGGGGAGAGATCAACATATACGGCCATATGAGAGCAACTCGCCATCGAGGCAAAAAGGACAAATCGGCATCAAATTAAGCAAAGTCCAATTTTCACCAAACCAAAAGGCGGAGAAACGGATCTCAAATATCAAACGTCTAAATCGGGGAAAGAAAAATGGGAAAAATACAAACGTGGAAGATGGAAAAAAAGTCAATTACCTGAATCACATAGAGAGAGGGAGGTTTTTGAATCTAAACAAAAGTAGGACTGAAAGAGGACAGGCAGGAACAAAAAGAAGAAGGATCGGGGGAAACGATAAGATAATTATAAAAATGATTTTATAGACAAAGGGTTTTTTACCTGTACTAATTCTCAGGAGAAAAGGAAAAATCTTGATTATTGCCGAAGTTGAATTTAATGCAAACAGACGACCATCTAACTTTTTTAAGAAATACTGACATACAATAATTAAGAAATATAATATGATTTAATAAAATAAAATAAGATGAGTGGACTAGATTTTCTTCGTGTCTGTACAATTATTGAGAAACTCGGCTTCTATCCGGAACGTTGCCGTATTAAAATCAAAATCTTTATGCTCTTGATAATTACTAACAACTTTTCCCCTTTAGAGATTTGGCTTCGGTTGGAATATCCATCTTTGGAATTTTTATAAATGTTCTACAGTTTTAGAATATGAAATAATGTCAAGAAGATTGTATTCTACGTTTATTTTCAAAATTGTTGTTAATCTCGATATATTTAAAATTATAGTCTATATAGAGCTTAAAAACATTGATAAAATTTCAAAATAATATAAAATTAATATATTTAGATAAAAATCAGTCTAACATTACTTTCATTTGAATTTTTTGTTCATTTTATGAAGAAATAAAATTCCTTTTTTGTCATCCATAGTTAATGATATATTATTTGGAGCATGTATAAATACATGGTGGTATCCGTTGAGTGAAATTCGTTGTCCTCGAAGTCTCCGGAACCTACAAAACAAGTTTTCGGTCGGAAGTGTTTCCGATGAAGATCCTCCGATGCTAAAGTTAACTCTCTGAGAAGGGTGATAAATGTGTATTCTTGAAGTAACAGTTACCTTTAAAGTGGGAAATCGTTTTGCTATTTATAGGGATACATGTAATGATGATCTGTGGGATCCGCCTGCAAACTGTGCGCGTGTGGCAAGTCGCTTGAGGATCTTTTCAACCGTCGGAGCATTAAATGGTTCGTCCCTATCAATCTGAGTTTTATTTAATGCGACAGAGGAAAGGGAAGCAGTGCGCCGGATCAGCAAGAGTCTTGTCGATGATATTTCAACCCAAGCACGGTGGGTAGAGCTGAGGGCATTTCGCTGATCTGCTGAAGTGGTTTCAGCGCGCGACTATGCCGAGACGAGTTTGACTGTGAAGTCTGTTTTTGAGTCAAAACTTGCTTATTTGGACCTTTAATGAGCCTTGATATCACATGGCTTTGTATACAGTGGGGTTTTCTAAAAATATTTTGAAAAACAAATACTGGGTTATGTGCGGAGATAAATGTAACTTCATTATAAATTTAATAGATAGATCAAGGGCGAGTATTGAAATGGTTGTTTTTTTTAAAAGTGTACCACTATGAATTTGTATTCACTCAAAGCTTGTGCATAATATGTGTGTTTGTTTAAGTGTATGAATATATAATTGTACAATATATTAATTATTAGTTTTTTTTATATTATGAAAATAGTTCATATATTTTTTTTATGTTTTATTGAGATTTGTGCATTTATTAGTTTATTTAGAATACTTCTATAATAAACAACTTAGCACGTTGCCCTAATTTAAAAATAAAATCAAAATGCACCCTCTAGTCCTTAGAACTTTCACCATATAACTACATAAGGCCTCAAAGTAATTACCGCAATGTAACAAGGGTTAGTTTGGTTATGTTTTTCTAAACCTACTTTTATGAAAAATTTCATTTTCAAACTTTTCATATAAGTAGTAGAATCGATTTTGGAAAAAATAAATCAAACAAATCATAACTAAATACGAAGGATCATAATGTGTTGTTCAATGCCAAAATATATAATTTTATAAAAAGTTTGTGAGAGCAGTTTACCAAGAACAACAACTTGAAAAGCAATATCAAACATATCCTAATCACTAGTACTAATTGTTCCATTCTGATTACACTCCACTTTTCATCAAAAGTACATGAACAAATAATTTTGGTATTAAATACATTTTTGGGGGTTGTTCAACAACTTAAATGCTAAATGCTCTTTTGATGCATGATATATTGAAATTGCTTATTTTGTGCCTGATATATTCACTATTTTGTTTATGGGGTATCTAATGTATTCACCATATGCATATTTGGTGCATGATTTATTTGATTTAGTACATAAATTATCTATCTAATAACACAAAAAACTTGAAATAACTATATTGTCATTAGGTGAATGTGCATGTTTCATTGATTATGCATAGAATAGTCGACTCTCAATAATCTCTTTAAGTTATCAAACTAAAATTTGATATATCAAGTACTAAATAGGTAAAAGTTGAATACGTCAAGCACTAAACAGACAATTACAATAGGATAGACACTAAAAGAGCATATGAATTACACTAAAGACCTCATAAAAGTATTTAATTCAATAATTTTGGTTATGTACTATAAGTAGTCAAAGAATATTATTAACCATGTACTAAGGGGTAAAAACTATAATAACCATGAACCAAACAATACTTAAAATTACTCCTTAATTAAAATCATATTTGTACATATTCTTTTAGAAAACACACGTACTTTTTGGAAAAACAAAAAAACATAAGCCTCAAACTCGCCATAAGCAATGAAAATTCAGCAACTTCATGAAGACGTGTATTGAAAAGAAACCATAAGAGCCAAAAGAGTAAGGATTCCATCAATCAATTACCAAAAGTTCAGTAGTGAACAACTGAACAACTGAACAAGTAAGTTTTTGCCTGTAGGCTTAAATTTAGCTGAAACAACATCTCTGCCTAAAAAAACAGCTGTTTTGAATAAAGAGGATCCAAAGACTTCCCCTTGGAAATCTAAGTTTTATTACAATATAATACTAATCTCTTTTCTGCAGCTTTGAAACTGGATTAACACTATTATCACGTGATAACCTCACATGACTCCTCTCCTCTTCTTATTCTACCATTCTTCAAAGGTGATTCTGATAGCCACAACACATTTATATTGTCCCAGTCAAAGTTTAGACTTAGAAGCACATGATCCCACTGTCATCAGATCCCAATTTTGATTTTTCCTAATTTCATGTCTTGTTTTTAGCCATTATGAATCTCAACTATTTAAACTACTTTACCTTCTACTTCAATCCTGTGTTCACTATGCTCTACTTGCACAACACAACATAACATAACAACAAAACTGCATTTTCAAAATGAAAAGATACGCTTACTCTTTACTACTTGCTGCTTTTTTTCTTCTGTTTTCTGTTTCTCTATCTGGTTGGGTGAGCCAAGTTCAAGCAGAAGCTCGTCCCGTGCAAAAGGCGCATTCTTTACCAGCTGAAATGCATAAAAGCTCACAAAATGAGAGTGATTTGAAGGTGGGTAAGAATGCTAAGAATACAAACAAGGAGGTTGATTCAAGCTTCAGAGGAATACCTCCTAGCAGATCGAATCCGAGACAGAACAAGTAATATCTTATGCCACAGACTTTCAATCGAATTCCGTAAGCTGGTTTGCTTCAATTGACTTGGAAAATATGTTTTTTGTATATTAGATGTAAGCCTCAAAGGTATTGCTGAAGAAATCAGACTTGTATCTGCAGCACCAGTTTTTGTTCTTTCTACTCGTTATCGGCCTCTACTTGTGTTCTTATGTGTAGTGTAGTGTAGTGTAGTGTAGTAACTAGTTAGTAGTGCAGTGTTTTGCTTCGGATAGTAATTTGTAAGTCTAACAGCAGATCATGATGAATTTACAGTTTCAGAAATGTAGCTTTCTTGTGAATTAAATACAAAATTTGTTTTTTAAAGTGTTCATTCGCTATCAGCTCAACTGTAGCATTATGTTTGAAAAAAATAAGATCATTCTTGCTATGATTCAGAATCCCTGCAGCAAAACTTCTATCCTTGTAAGCTAGCTTTGCTCTAACATGCTCCAGTCAGTATGACAAAGCAAAGAGCGATAAATCGCGATCATACTTTCAACTCATTTTTTACCCTTTATTTTGCCAGATAGGAATGGTTTATGGCTCATGCTATCAGTTGCCTTCTGCTAATCAGTTTGTGTTTTTTGTGTTCTTAGAAGTATCAGAGAGGAAGAATTCTCTTGCTGATGACTTTGTTTTACTTGGTCCATACAGCGGAAAATCCCTTGTAAGATGATTGTTTTGATTTTTCGCATGGACTTCCATTAAAGAGAACAAAACACTAACCATATAAATGACGGTTAACAGACAACATTTAACTCAATCTAACCAAGAAATACAATGCACACTAAGTAACACATTAACTGCTAATCTCCAATTATGCAGACACAAATTAGAGGTCAACTGCTGGTATTATGAATCTCCAATGCGGCAGCAAAATATAACTATAGAATATAAATACTTGATTCTTTCTTTCCATATACCTGTCACTATCTAGTTCCCTTGAGATATAAGGGCCTTTCTTTGTGTTGGATAATTTTGTTTGCACCCCTGACAAGTCGGACCTTACTGATAAATTACTACTGGTCGCGAAGCATTTTTCCAGAAACCCCAACAATATCTCACTGAATACATCTAAATTAAAAGCCAAAATAGGACTACTGGATAAGCAATCTTGATTGGAAGGAATTTATTAAAAAAAAACACCACCTACTTTGGCTTAGCAGCGTTTATAGTACTTACTAGCAATTGGTGACAAAATAGTAATGGCGCAGATTGAAACAATGATGAAAGTAACATAAATAAAAAGAAAGGCAACAAAGCTGAAATCAAATAATGAATTCCAGAAAACCTTTTTGAACATCTCATTACAAGCTTTCGCAAGATTACCTGCACTGGAACGCATGCTTTGCTGAAAGCAATAAAGCAGTCAATGTCCCTGAAGGTGCATAACTGAAGATCGCAGAGCTGTCTCGGCAAGATGAGAACCATATCTAACTATGCAATTCAACGGAAAACCAAGTGCTTGCTATTATTCATTGGGCCTATTGGGCTCCAGCCCAGTCAAAGTATAAAGGAGAAAGCAAACAAACAAACATATCTTTAAATTTCCAGTTCTGGAAAGCATCAACTGAATTTTCCTCATTAAGAAATCCTCGTAAAGCTTATAATCTCCCATTTTTCCCAATCATTATTCTCAATCCTCCGTCTACAAAATATTGTCGTTTTAACTAATTCACAGTTTTTAAGATAACAACTAACCAAATGAGATGATTTACTAGTTTACCATTTCATAAATGTCTTATTCAATGTTCAGGACTATTAATTTGTTCAATAAACACAACTTGACCTATAGTCTTCTCTTGTTATTGGAGATTATAATATAATCATCTTGGAAGTTGAACAAATTAATAGGGGTAGGAATGGAAAACTTGAAAAAAAAAAACATCTTGGAAATACAAAATGACAATAAAAAAGAGACAACGAAATCCCTCTAAAACGATAATATTTAGTAGACGGAGGAAGTATTTTTTAATCCACGTAGGATTGATTAATGTGGAAAAAGCATACTATAAATAACCCAACTCCTAATTCCAATAACTCAACAAAAAAAAACCAAACTCAACGTTTAAACAAGTTGCGATTTAATTGTAAGAAGAAGAAGAATAAGTAATATGGAGGGAAAGCAAGACCTACACGTGTTCCAGAAAACATGTGAGATCAATGGTAAGGTATGCAACATAGCAATTTACAGAGAAAGGAACATAAATAGTCCAGGATTAATGGATAAGAAAGTGGTGATCAATGAAGAACAAGACTACTAAGATATGTTTGTCAGTGTCGGAGAGGAAAGTTATGAGGTGGAATGTGATTCTGTGGGAATGCGAGTTAATGGTGTGCGTGGCAACTTCATGGCGAAGAATTTGATGGCTATTTGAACCAGGTTTTGTTTCAGGTGGATGATGACGTGGACAACTCTGCTACTTTGCTTCCATTAACCGCTGCACTGGATTATAAGTATCACAGTAGCCTTTAACTGTGATTTTGTTGGGTTGGGACCAATCTGAAATAGTTTCTTCACATATGGATTTTCGTCGCGTTTTCCCATTCACAATTAATCCAGCATACTATAAATAAAAAGATCTTATGTAATATAATTTCCAAAAAGGGTTTTTGCGCTCCTGCAAGAACTTCAAGAATTAAGAACAAAAACCTTTTAATAAATTTGTTTTATAAGTAATGAACTTAAAGTGGACATCAAAATTAGATGAATTTTTGTTATCAAATACAGAAGCCACAACTTTTTACTTGGATGGCATTTTTTTGAGGGCTCTAGTTAAGGAAAGAGAAATAAAGTTTCCACTTGTACGTTAAACGATCTGCTTAAGAACTTACAATCCGAAACTATGAAGTCAAAGTAAGATTGATCACCATATTTTCCAACAAAAACGTAAAATAAGAAACCCTAAATTTCTATTTCAGGGTCATGTGAGTGTATTGTTTGAGATGCAGTGTTATCGCACATTGGTAATAAATAAAAATAAAGAATACTATACAAGTGGAGTGGATTGGACCTTAACACAAACCAATTGATTTTGTGTTAAATGAGCTCAATCTCACTTGTATGTTCACTCAGCTCATCAAACTCAACATACTATGTTCACGGAAACTCTACGTGTATGTCATTTCTTTTATCCATCATAAGGAATTTTGTAGCAAAGATCTTCCACCTCTAAGATATAAAGATGTTACAAAGAGCATATGCCTTAGCAGCAGTGGAAATAAACCACCAGCATTTGGGATCACCAATTCTAATTGATTCTCCTTTTATCCATTTAATTCATTAGGGTATTCGTTATATTTATCCTGTGTTTTACTCTCTGTTTTTAAGTTCCCATTTACAAAATATACATCATTTATGTTCATCCATATTCGAGGGTGTAATAATATCAGAGTTTTAAAAAGCGTCAGGTGTTATTCAGGTAACCGGAATCTACAAAAAAAATCTAAGCAGTAATTAATCAAGACCTAGATAAAATTTAAATACTAATCGAGAGGAAACCAACCCTAAAAAAAAGGATCTTTAAAAAGTGACAAATATCAAGGTCAAATCAAATTTGTGAAATGGTTCACAATATTTTAATTAACCATATCCATAATCATGATGGTTACCCTTAAAAGAATAAAAAGGTAAAAGTAAAACATGTCATGACAAAATAATATTACTTAATTAATATTAAAACTTATCAGTTAGCTGCATCCACTTCA
>CATIWQ010555833.1:0-11284 GCA_949673415.1 Euphorbia schlechtendalii | reverse complement strand
TAATTTTAATAATGATTATTCTAATTAATATTTAATAAAAATTAATAGTAATAATAATAAAAAGAAAAACAATGATAAAAATATTAATGTAGAAAAATAATTATTATTTAATGTAGTTAATATTGATTATAAATATAGTAAAAATAATTTTTAAATAGTGATAATTACTAGTGTTATTGATATAATAATAATATTAATGTAATTATAATATAATAATATTTTTGTTTATAATCGTAATATTAATTAATTAGAAAATGTGATATGAGATAATAAAATAAAAATATTTATTAATTAAAATAATTATTACGTTTTCGTAATCCAATAATAAATAATAATTTGAATCTAAACTACAATTTATTATAATAATTATTATTAGTTTTTGTGTAATTGTAACAATAATTATTATTTGAATGACAAAATTTTAATTAAATGAATTTGCGTATTATAATAATTCTTATTATTAATGATATTAAAATTGTTTTATTAATTATTTTATATAGGTAGTTATTAATAATATTATTTGTAATGATTATTAATAATTTATTTATTTTATATTTATTGGGTTTTACTATTATTTTAATAATTAATATATTTATTATTAAATTCAATTAAATTCATATTCATTAAATTCAGTTAAATTAAATTCGGTTAAGTTTAATTAGATTAAGTTTAAAAAAAATCACAAGGACCGCGAAGGTGACTTGTACACGACGTAAGAGGTAAACAAGATATATAGCACAGGGCTCAACAGGGGGTTTTGCCGATAATTTGGTAAGTAACCATACAAATCACAACAAACGGGTTAAAACAGACCGCGGATAGTCCATGCTCCGTTTGAAATTCGGGTTTTTGTTCCAGTCCCAAATCTGGTTGATTAAACGCAAAACGACCACTAAACTCCCCCGCCGACGGCAAAGGGAAAAGTCCTCTTTTCTTCCTTCTCCCGTCTCAGTCCCTTCACTACAGACAAAAGAGATCTGATCAGGCAAATCCCCTGCCCGCCGAGTTCGGACAGTGAGTTGGTGGAGTGAACTCATGGATCCAGCAAGCTCTCCGTTGGGCAAAATGCTGTTGGAGGAAATCACTCCGGTTGTAATGGTGCTCTCCACACCTCTCGTCGAGGAGGCCTGCCTCAAGAATGGCCTCTCCTTCATCGAAATGCTTAGCCCCTTCTGCAAATTCAGTAACATCGATGGTTTGCTTCCACTTCTTTTCCTCTCTGTCAATAGAACACGAATTTTATGTGCATCTATGGTGTAGCTGGCGTTGGAATGGAAATTATGGTGTTTGCAATGCATTTTATGCAGTGCCTGTACGGACATCAAGTGATCAACCCTACAGGATTCATCAGTTTAGGCTCAGGTTATTTTACGAATCAGATATTCGGCAGCCAAATCTGGAGGTAAATGCAATTCTTTTTTTGCACTTAGAGCGCATTTAAAAATTTTCAACGAACTCGGATATTCTTCTGTGGTTCAATTAAATGTTTGCCGGGTTTGCTGTTACTTGTTACCATTTTGCTTTGTAGTCTCATATATGCAAAAGAGTTTAGAAATGGACCTTTATCAATGAATTATAATGCATACACCTAGTTCTTTGGATTTGTTAAGGTCAGCATACTGTTCTAGTACAAAATCTGTTTCTTTTGTTGGTCAAGTTGGTAATGAATGAGTTATGAGAGCGTAATGGTTGACCAAGAAGCCTGACTGGGTGGAAAGGATAGTGTTCATCCTTTAAATTACGCAGTGCTCTTATGGTATTTCAATCTAGTGTGTAAAAACATTTTACTTTTGTGTTGCAAATACTACCATTATGGATTTATGAGTTTTCTTTAGAGTGTTATATGTGGTATTTTAATATGCTGATCAATTGATGGTATTGATTTTTCTAGGTAGCAAAGGAGAAAATCAAGCAAGTTATTCGTTTGGCTGGTGAGAATGACAATTCAGACTTGTATTCAGACCCACCTCCTATTGCTGATGTACTAGCAAGTAAGTTAAGTTTGCAACTACAAAGGTGTTTATTTGTGTTCCATTAGAAATTTTCCTTGAACAACATGTGCTACGGAGTTCCTCAAACTGCTCATTCTCAAATATGTGTTACTGTGTCTATCTTTTTTGAAAAAAGTTTGTTGATGCTAAATATGAAGAGTCTGTTTTTTAAATAGTTTTCTGCTCTCTATTGAAATTCTTTTTTCTGGTTAAATTTGTTTATGTATCTGAGTCTCTCCCTTCTTGGGATGTTTGGACTTGCATAATTACTTCTGATTGATAGGTGCTCTAACTCTTTTAGGTTCTGAGTCTGAAGTTCTACCATCATGGTTTGAAACTTTCAATAAAGAGCTTATACATACTGTGTCATTTTCAGACCATGAAGCTTTTGATCATCCAGTGGCATGTAAGTTTTAAAGAACTGTCAGGAATCATTACTTACTTACTTATTTCCTTACTTATTTCCTTTCTTGATTTACTCTATGTTATAGTTTTGTTCCATATTTTCTAATGCATTAATAAGCCCTAATTCTTCCTTCATTCTAATGTTCCTTTAGGCATATCATTGAGATTTACTCCTTTCTGTTAATTTGCAGGTCTTTTGGTTGTTTCTTCAAAGGATGAACATCCTATCAACTGCTTTGTTGACCTGTTTAACACTGACAAGTTACCCCCTCTTCTTAATGATGGAGCTATGGACCCCAAGATTTTGAAACATTATTTATTGGTGCATGACAATCAAGATGGCTCCTCAGAGAAGTATTGCATTTTTGAAATCCTTAGAGTTCTTTTTATGTTGAATGCGCTAAGTGGATAGTTCTTATTGTAGCACGTGGCTAGCTAGTATTAGAATTTGGGTTAGCAAAAGGGAATTTAATGAGTATTGTATTGTTGGGAAAATGGCCTAAAGAGGATGGACCTTCGGTCCATCCAAGTGTTGTTTTCTAGCCAAAACCAAGCCATTGATACTAACCAATAAATCTAAGATAGGGAAAATAACTGGTGTGAGACAAAATACATTAATTGCGTCTGTATTTCTATTTTAGATGGAACATAGTCACCACTTACCTTTATACCTTAAGAAAGAAGCATACAATAGGTTGAGCACAATAGATGGGTGATAGAAGACTATGGATATCATGCTAAGTTGATATTATGTGAAGTTGTATTGCTAGCCATTATAGCCTTCTAAGACTTGTTATCTCATGGATTTGACTTTGGCCTAATAAGCATGGAATACGTAAATGAGGAAAGATTGAGCTCCAAGAGGCATTAAAGATTAAAAAGATGGGACATTTTATATTATGATTTAACATAAATAATATTATTTTTATTAAACAAAAAATCTTTCAAATTTTCTCCAGAAGCCCTTGAAAATGATATTTTGCTATATTATAATGTAGCAAGAGTATCTTTAAAGGCAAGCATAACTTTTGCATCGGTTAAATTGCCAAACAAATAAGGCAAAATACATCATTAGTCCCCCATACATGAACAAGATATAGCTCCCAACTTTGAAACAAAGTCCTTTTCAACCTCCTAAAACTTGGCAAAAGTGCACTCACGAAACCCCCCCCAGTGCCACATGTCATTTTGATTGGAGAGAAAAAAATAAAAAAGTTTGACATCTTTGAAAAGTCAAACCAATCAAAAGATGACATGTGACACTGAGGGGGCTAACGAGTGCGCTGTTTCCAAGTTTAGGGGGAATGAGGGGATGATAGAGACTTTCAAAGTTGGAGGCGCCATCTAGTAAAAATTGCCAAATGGGGGGGGGGGTGTGACTATGCATTAGCCAAACAGTGACGACATTGAAGAGGAGCTAAGATGAACCGAACAATGAGATTAAAGTTGTAGATATGATCTTGCGGAATATTGAATATAACTTATCTTGTAGAAGTTTAAAGTTGTAGATATATGTGAGTCAAAAACCGCATTGATGAACAACGAAGGAGAAAATATATATTCTTTGGAATTTGGAGGCTAGAATTGAAATATAGATATCTGTATGAAAAAGACATGAAATTGATGAAAAGAGTTTGAATGAAGATTAGGAACCTTGTAGGCTAGGATTGAAATATCGATATCTGTTATGAAAAAAGATATTAAATAAATGAAATGAGTTTGAATGAAGATTAGGAACCTTGTAGTTTATGTTGTTCCTTGATGAGTAATTAGTTTACTTGAAAGCAAGGTAATATTGGTGTCCCTAGGATAGCTAAAAGGATGCAGAAGTGAACAAAATATAATGAGAAATGATTGCAATATGATAAATTTGGAAGAGAACATATTGAAAAATAAGAATATTGTACACTGTTGTGAATAAATGACCATCCCATTGAAAAACTAAAGTTTCTTTTCTTCTTGTCTAAGATTTTCTCACAATCATTTCCGTCCTTGTAATTATTTCTCATACTTGACAGTTGACAATCCTTTTAAAGCTGTTGGGATTCAGGTATAACTTGGCAGAAAAAAGTAAGTAGTATGATTTAGGTATAACTTCACAGAAAAAAGTAAGCAGAAACCATTAGCGAAGCCATCCTAAAAATCAGCTTCAAGCATCACCATAAGATTCTTGTATATTCTCTCGTGATTTCTGATACTGATTTTGTGTGATATAAATGCTCTATTCCTTTTGTGGTCAAAATTTTCTTCTCTTGTACTGTTGATAGAACCTTGATCATATTTAAGATACAGGATCGGAAGCTGAAACGTTTTCCATGGTTTGCTATTGTTCCTTGATTAACTCCTACCATAGACTCAAGTTGCTACTTGCTATTAAATGATCATATATTTAATGTGAGAGTTAGGGGCTCGTTGTAACAAAACAAACAATTCATTACAAATCTCACCTCTTATCTATAACCTGTAATACTATGATGGCTTAAATATTGCAAATGTTCAATGACCTTTTAAAGTAATTAGTCACCACTTTTTTTGTTTGGAGGAATGTGGCAGCATGTTTATTAAAGGCCTGCCAAGTTGGTTGAGTTCTATTGTTTTAGCACTTATTTAGTATATATTAACTATTAGAAGTTCAAGATGTTACTTAAGTAAACTGTAGAACTTGTGTTTATGTCCTTTATTTGGGAAATGTTTTTTTCAAAAAGTTAGGGCATTTTCATACTTCTGTTTTCCATATTTATTGAAATTATACTCTTTTCTTATGGTGATGACAGATTGGTAGTTTAGTTTTTCTGTTTAATTTTGAGATCTTGGTTTAGGATGTATCAACCCTTCTTTTGTTGGATGCGTTCATTTTAGTTTTTCTCTTCAAATACTCACAGCGTTGTGCTTTTTGTTTTTGCTCCAGTAAATCATAATTTGCTCGTTGCCTTTTAGTCTTAGACTGTGCGCTGCAATTGTAGTTCATGATATGTATTGACCTCTATTTTTTGTTTATTCGCAATTCAGATTGCCTAGTTTGTAAGCTCTTGATTGTCATAATTAGCCATGCATACTGGTAATTCAAAATAACACATATAATTGCTATACTCTTAAATATTTATCAATTAAGAGAAACAATGGTATTAAATTTTCTATACGGGCTGTGCAAGTGTATGAGTCAATAGTAATGGAAGTTAGGGGTCAAAAGGCCAGGTTTTATTTGGGATTCTGAAATGATGCTCACAACTCAACAAGAAAATAACAACCATTTTAAAAAATCTGACTTTTGTCATCTACCTCTTGATCTTTGGTTAATCCCAAAAATTATAAACTCCTATCATAACTTCATAATGCATTCTTTTTCATCATATTCGTAAAAAAGAGGAAAATGAATTTATTCTCAATATGTGCTTATGATGGCAGTTTCACATAAGGTCCTCATTATCTGTTGCATGTTATGTGATGGATATTTTTTTATGCCCACTTGGATTTTACTTTTATATGCCTTTTATTATACTTCTTTCTCCCACTATCAGCGGAGGAGGTAAAAGTTCTGTTTAGATTTTCGTGTGGCAGACTTCATTACTTTTTGAGTTTTAATTTTACTCATTTTTCTTTGTCCTGTATTTTCTTTTTATCTAATCTCTAACTGCTATTTATCCTCTTTAGCGTTCTGATGGATTGATTGATTTGGACTTTTGGGGATATATATTTCATAACTAGCCTTTGAATCTTGTTTCTTTCCTTGCAGGGCAGCAAAACTTCTGACGGAGATGAAAAATACCTTTGGTTCAAACGACTGCCATTTGCTATGCATCAATTCTTCTGAGGACAGGCAGATCGAACATGAAGAAAATCTCTGGGCATCTTATGTATGTCACTTCCAGTATTAATATTAATGTCTTATGTTTCACATGTTTCTTCATCTTATAAAAATTGATCTTGGATTTGAATTATTTGACAAATGGGCTAGATTAAGGCTGTAGTTTTGTGTACTTCTGTGACAGAAAGCTGTTCCTATTCCAGATCAGCGTCTTGGTTCTTTTATCAATATTGATGATTGTAATGAGGTATAGTTTAAATCATCATTAGATAATTATTTAAGTCAAATTGATTGAATTTTTTTTTCCATATAGCATTGATATCTGTAAATCCATATACCCTTTATTTTAGTCATTCAGTTTGCATAAATCTGAACAGATGAAAGATCTGATGCAAGAATTAGCTTCTAAACACATAATTCCGTACATGGAGCAAAAAGTGCGCGTCCTTAATCAGCAGGTGGTTGAATCTCCATTCTTTATTTTCAACAATTAGCTTTCAGAGGAGGGATGAATTTTGATATGTATGACATAAATTTTCTTTTATATTCCCAATATTTCCATTCTTTTTCACGAAATAATCTTTTGTATATAGGTGTCTGCTACTAGGAAAGGTTTTAGAAACCAAATTAAGAATTTATGGTGGAGAAAAGGAAAAGAAGATACACAGGATTCCCATGATGGCCCAACGTATGTCACACTCTCTAATATTAGTTTTATATTGTCTGGTTTTGTTTCTGACTTTACTTTTCCTGATGTTGTGTTCATCATTCCCTTATGAAGGTATACTTTTAGTTCGATTGAATCCCTGATCAGGGTTTTGGGTGACTACGCTTTCATATTACGAGATTATGAATTAGCAATGTCAAATTATCGACTTATTTCCACTGATTATAAGCTTGATAAAGCTTGGAAGCGCTATGCTGGCGTGCAGGTAACATAATATATTTATCTTATGACCGTTCTATGTTTTGGTTGTCTTGACATTGGTTTGGCTTATTCTTGTTAATAGCTTCAACTGTTTGGGCTTGATGTACCAAGCATTTTATTGGCTGAGTACTTTTTTTCTCGAAATTGCCTTGTAATGTATACTCAAGTTATGTATTTTGTACTGTTCTGTTTTATTATTAGGAAAACATGGTATCCTATTTTGACCTGGTATTGTGATTTTATCTTACAAGTGCTTTTAGCAAAATGGAATATGTACATTTTTCCATTTACTTCTGTGATAAGTTATGTTCAAAATCAACGTCACTTCTCAAATCTTTTATTCAATTAATGGAAAACTGAATTTGGTAACAAGATGGAGTGGATTTATTTCTTTCTCCCGTTAACTTTTATTTTGTTTATTTTCCTTCTTTTTTGTGGTGGTGATTGTGGACTTATTGTTCAAATCACTAGTCTATCTACTTGGAGTGTGTTTTATTGCTTCCCATGTTGTACCTATGAGTACTTCCTTGGTAAACCGCTTATTGTATGTCTCATTTGTATGTGCAGGAAATGATGGGCCTTACATTCTTCATGTTGGATCAATCAAGAAAAGAAGCAGAATATTGCATGGAAAATGCCTTTAATACTTATTTAGTATGTGAAGCTCTCTATTGCTATACAACTTAATTTTTGCAATTTTTTTAGTCCCTTTTCTGATTGTCTCTTCTGCAACAGAAGTTGATAATTATTAGAAGTAAAAAAGTTTGGTGTCAATGCAACTGTAGGAAAATGGTAAAATCATTAGAGGGGAAATACAGGGGCATCATTAAACACATGTATACTCTTCATTCTATATATTGGCAAGTCTAGAAGTGAATAAAACCAAATATAGATTAGTGCAATTGCAAATTACCAATGATTGATTCTAGTTAGAAATATTGTAGCTTGAAATTGATACATATGCATACATATACATGTATATGTATGTATATGTATGTTATATATATATAAAATTAACACTTTTTTGTCTTTGGATTTGCATTTTTGTGTTCATTGTGAACTAAATTGTTGCTATGCTAGTGCATTTATGTTATGGATGGTCCATTTCATCCATGCTAATGACACTATTATGCATAGTAGTCAAAGGCGATCCAGGCCACACCTAGGAGATAGGGCACACGTGGCTCGCCTAGGTAGGACGCAAGGTTTGCCAGAAGCGCATTTTAGGGGCTCGCCTTGGGTGAGCCGCAGGTCCTCCAATCGTAACTCAGAGAAAATGGGCGTTAGTAATTAAAAAAAAGCTTTCAAACATTCATTGTTCTTTTATGTTATGAGATATGCAATCGTCTCACTGTTTCTATTCCATGCCGCTGGTCACTCTCGTTCCAAGTCGCTCTCGCTGTCAGCCACTCTTCATCTCCAATCGACTTGGAATGAATGCCAAAGAGTAAAAATGATAGTGGAGGGGGAAACTGAGGTGTTAGGGCATAATTTTTTTTTGAAAAAGACATTAATGCCCTATTTTAGTGAATTATGGTATTTGTCCCTAGGGTTTTTCCTAGTCCAGTACATAATATCAACAAAATATTATCTCCTTATCATTCTTTTCAATCGGCTTACCACTATCTTATTTTCATATTTGACTTCTTTTCTACCAACATAAAATTATTCGTTGTTTTAATGAATTGGCACACATGTATGTTTTGCATATATTATTATGATAATATTAATTTCTTTTTAATTCTGTTATTGTTTTGGTTTTAATCATTGTATTTTAATTGCTAATGTATTACAATTATGAATGATATTTGTTTTTTCTAATGTATATTTATTAATTTTCATATCATTGTTTTTTTTCTTTTCTCGGGGGTGCACTTTTTGTGAGCATGTCTTCTAGGTGATGCATACCCTTTGTGCCTTGAGTGCGCCTTACGCCTATGATTCCTATGATACTATGTTTATTTTTTAGCTAAATACTCATGTTGTGGTAGTGAAACAATTCCAAGTTCAATATGAGGTTGATTGACAATGATAACTAATTTTAATAAAGGCTTTTCTTTGATTATACAACCCAGAGAAGGCTCTTTCTAGGTCTGTAACTCATTAGGGTTTCTACAATAGTCACTAACTTCATTTAAGTTGATGAGTTACAGATTATATGAGTTTGGAATGCACATTTTTAATTTGAGTGGATTGTGTTCTATGATGCTATTTTTTAACTGTTTTATGTTCATCTGTATATGCTACGCGTATAGAAACTTGGATTGTCTGGTCAGAAAAATGCTACACGTTGTGGTCTTTGGTGGATAGAAATGTTGAAGACAAGAGATCAATATAAAGAAGCTGCTACTGTTTACTTTCGCATATGTAACGAGGTAAGCCAAATTTTGTCTTACAAATTGTGTACTGATCTGTCATAAACAGACAACTTTTCTTGTCACAGGAGCTACTATATTCTGCTGTTATGCTTGAGCAAGCATCGTATTGCTACTTGTTGTCTCAACCTCCCATGGTACACAAGTATGGATTTCATCTTGTTCTTTCTGGAGATCGCTATAGAAAATGTGATGAGGTACCAATACCTATCCAAAAGTCTAAATATAATCTACCATGTTTTTGCTTATTCTGAATAAATATGTCTTTCTTGTCATCTTCTGTAGATAAAGCATGCAATTCGTACGTTTAGAAGAGCGATCTCTGTTTATAAAGGAACAACATGGAGCTATATTAAAGATCATGTTTATTTTCATATTGGACAGTAAGTGTTTGTATTTTGTTTACTTTTATTTTCTTAGTTGTTCATCAATTTGTTTGTCTATTGGCACTACTGAAGTTTATAGTTTAGGTGTTTCTTGATGGTATTTGTTTGACTGTTGCATGATCAGATGGTATGCTTTTCTTGGGATGTACGATATAGCTGTCACACATATGTTGGAAGTACTGACCTGTAGCCATCAGTCGAAGACAACACAGGAGTTATTCCTGAGAGAGTTTCTTCAAATTATTCAGGTGATTGCTAATTTCAATTCTAGTTCTTGATAGTGATTGCTATAATGAAGTGAGGTTCATGGACTGAGAGTTAATTCTTGTTTTCTATCTTCCTGGTTTTCACACTTTTATACAATCAATGACTGTACAGTTGGTTGCAGGGTGAGCAGTTCTTGAATATATTACAGTTCTCGTTAATAGGTTCATGCTAGATAATTTTTATATTGAATTATATATGCTAGATAGTTTTTATATTGAAGTACAAGCCTTGGTTGAATTGAAATATAGTGCAATGGGCTGAATTTACTGATTTGAGCCTTTACTATCTCTGGCCATGTCTAGGGCTTCCTAGACTAGGGTGCTATCCAACACTTACGTGCAGTTTTTTTTATTATGGTTGTTGTCTTGATGATGCTGTCCTTCCTGCTTACTGAACTTTACAGAATTTTATTTATCCTCCTGCTTTATTTTTCAAGTTCATCGAATACGTTCATTGTACCTAAAACTAAAGAAATGTGATTATCCTAGTGAAGATTTGCTCTTGTGGAAGGATTCACAATTACTAAGACAAATACTCGAATGCATTTGTTGAATTTTGAAGATCCAAGTACCATAATTATGTACTGAATTGTAAAAGACATGCATTGTGAATATTTTAAGTCACTCAATACTTAGCCTTATTTTTTGGTGAGTAACCTGAGATTGTTCGAAGCTCATCTATAAAAAAAAATGTGAGAATGGGATTATTTTTGCCCCTTTTATTATAGAAGTTTTCATGATGTTGCTTGTTATGTTGGTTTTGTAGAAAACGGGGAAATCTTTCGATGTATTAAGACTGCAGTTGCCTGTTATCAAAATCTCATCTCTCAAGGTTCTTTTTGAAGATCGACGTACTTATGCATCACCGACAATAGTAAGTTGAATTTATATGTGTACTTATATACGCATGCACGCGTGCGCTTGTCTATCTGTTTCCTTATCTGAATAGTGATGTTCTGTTATGGCTAGTTGGCTAGGAAAGATTGTTTTCCCTCCTCATTCTTGTCACTATACTTGCATTTTCCCACTATAATATATACTGCATGTGCCATTGGTGTATTATGTGCATTGTTAGTTTTGTGATTGTTTGTGCATTCATAGAAAACCATTATTTTAGTCCCTATACTT